>CACKRE030000965.1:191926-203783 GCA_902602495.3 Ectocarpus sp. CCAP 1310/34
GGGGGGGGGGGGGGGGGGGGGGGGGGGGGGGGGGGGGGGGGGGGGGGGGCTCCGCGGTGCTGGCGGGGGGTGTACCCCTCGGGATGGGGGTGATGGCGGCGCCTTGCGCGGCGGCGGGGGGGCTGGGGGCGGAGGAGGTGACGGTTACGCCGGAAAGCGACGGGGAGGAGCTCTTGAGCCTCTTCGATTGCGAGGGCGGGGAGTTCAACGTGTCCTGGTCGGGCGAGGTTGCCGTTCCAGGGACGATTTACATCGGCCGCGGGACGACGGTGCGCATCTTCGGCGAGCCCGGCAACAGCAGCAGCGGTAGCAACGCCACCACGCCCAGTAGCAGGAGCAGCAGTGCCGCCGCCGGCGACTCGAGTGCTGCTGCTGGAAGCAGCGGCAGTTCTAGCACCACCAGCAGCAGCACAAGCAGCAGCGTTGAGAGAGACCAGGAGTGGGTGGAAGCGCTGTCGAATAGGCTGCCCCTGCTGCCGAACGGCCTCACCTCCGTCGCGATGGGAACCTTCGCGGCGGCCTCGACAACGACTGCCAGCAGCAGCGGCACATCCTCGAGCGGCAACTCTTCCTCCTCCTTCCCCTCCAATACGCAAGAGGGTGAAGAGGTCGAAACAACGACACCGACGGGACCGCTCTTTTTCGTCGATGGCGGACAGCTCTTCCTCGACAGCCTAGCGGTCCGCGGGGGCTACACGTCCAACTCCAAGGGCTCGTTCACCTACACCGCCAGCACGGACGCCGCCGACGACGGTGCCAACAGCACAACCACCTCCGGCGTCAATGAAACCGCCATCGCCACCGTGGTGACCAGCGGAGGAGGCGTTCACGCCATCGACTCCAACGTGACCGTCACCGGGTGCGAGTTTTGAGGAGAACTACGCCGACTACTGAGGCGGAGGAATCTTTGCGAACGGTTCGACCTTGGTCGTGCGCGGGTCCGTATTCCGCCGGTGCGAGGCCGGGGAGGTGCCTTTGCCGGGGGACTAGGACATCGACGGGGCCGGCGGCGCGATCGGGTTGAGGTTTGGCGGGGTAGCACAGTTAGCGAACAAAGGGTCAGATGTTGGAGAAAAATCGGCGAAGAAACACACTCTCAGCCGTGGGTCCTGCACCATATGCTTTGTTGACCGTGACCCCAAATAGCTGTGTTAAACGCGGGCCCAAACTGCTGTGTAGACGAGCGACTACCGTAGCTGACGCAAGATTCCACACACCCCCGACTGATTTTAAAGTTCGATTTCCCGTAGAAGAAATGAAAAGAGTGGCGGAGCCCAAGATGGAACCGTCTCTTCAAGAGCCCTCCGAAAACTTTTGCTGTCGTTGGACTTGTACATCGTCGTGGAGTAGTGGGAGCTGTGAACACCGATCCAGGAGGTGTGGTATCTTTCGTCACCTGCGGTATGTTTGCTGTGCAGCAGCTTCGTCAGGGGACGAACGAAAAAATATAGTAAACTCAAGAATTTTGCATAATTTGTTCGCAGTGACATACATCAGGGAGGCAAGAGGGTCCCCGCGGGTCGTGTCCATCTACTATATAATCTTCCGCATAACCCCCGGAAACCTCGAAGACAACGGAGTACTCTGCCGAGCACCCCAAACAGTACAAAGCGGAGAGGGGGTCGAATTCTGGGACAAAGGGTTCCACCGTTGTTCGAACCACGGCACTAATAGCAGTCTGCCAGCTTCATGACAACTTCCTTGTCCTCTGGTCCCTAAAAACTCCCAGGAATACCAATATTACACGACCTTTTGTGGGGAGCGTTTACGGACCAAAATTTCATCGTTTTCGTTTGTATCAGACGGAGTTCACCGACGTGCTTATTGACGGCTGCCTGTTCGAGGAGTGCTTCGCCAGCAAGAAAGGGGGCGGCATGCACCAGTGGATGGGGCAGATATCGGTGCTGGACTCGGTCTTCTACAACAACACGGCTGGGAGCGCCAACAGGGAAGACAGTGAGGTTGCAGGAGGGGAGGAGACGTTCTCATATATTTCATCCCTTAGCGGTTAGGCCTTTGACCACGCGTCCTCAAGAGGACAAAGGCAGCGTTGTTCCCACAGGACCAGGCTATCATATCACCAAGCGCGAAGCGCCGTGAGGTATTCAGCGAGTCACAAGTGGGGAACTACAGTAGGTGTCCCCGTATAGTGCCGGTATGTGTTCAGGGGGGTGGACCGGCACTATATTGACCACCGCCACTGTTCAGAATGGTACCATTATAGTCCCAAGCCGGCACTTTTCAGGGTCAAAAACTCCTTCAATAGTGCCGGCTTGGCACTATTACTGAGGACTACCCAACTTCAGGGTGCAGCACTTACGGGTTGCGGGGCTGACAGAGTACGAAACGAATGGTATACGGATCAATTGTAATGGGCGACGTTGGCGGGCTTGTTTAAGTTTCGTGAGGCTGCTATGTAGCCTATCGAAAACACGGCTTTCGTCACATTCAGCTTAACTTGACCAGATAAATTTGTTGCACCATGGTTCTCTTCCCACCTCAGCGCACACCCTAGGGTAGTGAACGTCGTCGCTGCCTTTGAACCGGAGACCGTGCTGCCCGATCAAAAGGCAACGAGCTACCAAATGATGTATTGTTGTGGGAAAAAGGCCGTAGCACTTTTCAGGCAACCTCAAAGGCACCCCTGGAGAGCCAAAGAAAGGCGCCCATGCACGCACCCGATTTACATTTGGAGGTACAACATGGATGTAGTGCTCCTTACATGAGCAATACAAAAGCAGATCCAACCGAAAGGGGTGAAGATGATATCAAAGTCCGCTGTTCCTTCGAAAAATAATTAGATAGACAGGAGATCAAAGCCTTCACAAGAAGAAAAACGACTGGCCAACCAATATACGTCATTCTCAATGCGGTTGAAAACAGAAAGTATACGGTTCTCAGGGCCCTGATCTGGGACCCCGTGAGAGGGTGTCATGGAGGAGGCTGGGCTATTCTCCGGATATAAAACAGAACCGGCAGCAACAGAGGAGAACTGCGCGTGTCTGCCAAGGCTACTACTTCGAACACGCGTTCGTATTCGGAGTGTTTTTATCCTTGTCCTTCTTTTTACCACCACTGCTCTCGTCACCAATATTTCCACTATTTTCGGGTGTTCATCTCTAGACTCTGCCCCCCTGCGTTTGTTATGAGGAAGGTTGTCTGGCTCGACACTCTTGTTCCTCCTAAGGTCAGGTTTTCCTATCCTTCGACATTATTTTCACACCCATCCTTCGTCACTACCACCATCTTCCTCTTCGCCCGCCTCACTACTCCAATCCCAAGCTATTGGCTGGATTTGCTGTGTAATGGAATTTGGTCGATCAGTAAACCCTGGCATTTGAAGACGTTACGCGTCCTGGCAGAAACCGAGCTAAACTTGTAGCTTGAAGGTAAACCATCTCCGAATCCTGTTGGTGTGGAAGGCTTGAGGCGAAAAAAGGCTGTGTGAGGGGTGTGGACCGGCACTATTGAGGGGTTCGATAGTGCCTGAACCGGCCAACCATTCATGCCTGTGTCTGTGTCAAGAAAATTTACCGGCACTATTCCGGACTTTGGCACTATTCAACCGGCACTAATCGCCGGTCGCCCGGGTGGTCTAGAGGTATCCTCGTAAACCACTGGACGCAGAGGTCGTGAATTCGGATCCCCATGGAGTAAAAAACTGGCTTATTTTGCGGGTGAAAGCGAAACATAGCTGAACAGCTCTCGTGAGTACCTAACTTCGACGTTGGCACCGTTGACGAGGGAAAGGGACGGCTGGACCCTTCTCGCGATAAAATAAAAATTCAGCACGCACCGCAGGAGGAAGGAGGTGGGGAATGAAAATATATAAAAGAAGAAAAAAGCCCTGGTGTTCACCCCCTCCTGTGTCACCCTGGATGGTTGTAGTAGTACGAAAAAATACACTGAGAAGCGCAGTACTCTACGTACGCTGAAAAAGTGTTGTACACGTCTCACAACGAAAAAGGGGGAAGTGACGCCATAATCAATTGGACGAAAACACACAACATATACCCGGACACCCGCTGTACTTGCATGGTCGTTGGATGTCGATTTTTTTTTTTTGCCTTCCGACACTTGCACATGTACCTCAGAAAACTTTCACTTAATGTCTCATACTCTACATGACTTTTAAACCAATACAAAGTACAACAACATATGTAGGACTTATTTCTACTGTCACTTACATCGTAAAAATATCTCCTCTTCAATTTGAAATAAAACCAATGACAATCCTCATGGTATCCTACATGCGTTCAAAAGCTTGCTAAAATACTACCTGCGTTGATGTCCTCTTGTAAAAGCTGAAATCCAACAAACACTTTGATCCATGCTACATCTCCGTGTTGGAAAAGCCCTTTCTTCTCCGTTCATGGTAACATCTTACCCTATTCTACGCAAATCTGTCACATCTACTCTCAAACAAGGCGCCAACTTCAAACGAAAACGAGTTCTACGATGCGTCTACACTCCATCCCCATATCATTGGCGTTGACTGGTCCGAGGTCGATCTTGTTCGCCTGTTTTCGGCGTCTTGACGCCCGCGCAATGCGAGCTTGTACCTCTGCACTCGCCGAGNGCTCCATCCCTTGGACAGGTCCTTGCGTGCACCGTTGTGATGATCTCGCATTATTTGCCTCTATGGCACCCGGGACATCTTTCCGCCAAGAATTCTTCAACTCCCAAGGCGCATCTCGTGGCGTAGACGAATTCGTTCGATGGAATCTCTCGAGCTCGGTCGGTGGGAGCCGCTCTCAGGAACGCGTGTCCCCCTTGCCCTTGCGAGCTTCTCGTTCGTGCGTATGCCATGTTCCTGGCCTCTTGACCTCCGTAGGGGTTGTCCCTCGTGGGTGGTACCGCCTCCTGAGGGAGGTGCTCCAGAGACTCCATGAACTTTTCAAGTTGTATCTTGTTTACCGCCTTGCCCAGTTTGTATCGATCGCTTTGAACATGTTTTGTCGCTAGAAAATTTCTCTCTCTCTAGGGTACCGCCTCCTGAGGGAGGTGCTCCAGAGACTCCATGAACTTTTCAAGTTGTATCTTGTTAACCGCCTTGCCCAGTTTGTATCGATCGCTTTGAAGATGTTTTGTCGCTAGAAAATTTCTCTCTCTCTAGGCACAGGCCACTGACTTCCCGGTTGTTCCTCCGCCGGCCCGATCATCCTCCCCTGTCCTCCGCCTCCTCCGCCTGCCGCGTCGCTATCTGTCTGTCCGCCCGGCAACTGAAGTCGTGTCCTGCAAATGTGTTTCTCCTTCGCCAATGGCGTGACAACTTCATCCGATTATATGGACAATTCCTCAATCTGTACAAACGACATTATCATATTAGATTTTGATCATGAGTTAAACCATACATACATGTGGCTCATGTAGGATATTGATCATGATTGAAACCGTGCGGATGGCATCATCATATCTTGATCACGAATGAAGCCATGTCTCGAGCGATGATTTATCGCACGGTTGCCTTGTTTTGTGTTGGTGGCCAGATGACGAGATCGGGGAGGGCGGCGCCATCTCCTTCACCACGTGCAACACTTCTTTTGACCGCTTGGCGGCCTGCGGGGCCAATGACACCGTATTCTTCAAGAACGACGTAGGCCGCAAGGAAGGTACGTCGAAACCGTCGTCTTCGGTATATGAATACAAGGAATTCCGCTCTTGTACAGATGAAATAGGCCAGGATAGATTTGCAATGACTTCATTGTGTTGTCCAGATGGTGGCCAACTTGTCTTTCTACGGTTCGCCGAGCAGCACATGTTTTTGTGTTGTTACTGGGGTCTTGTTTCTTTCGGGCAGGTGAAAAGGGCGCGGGTGTCTCGCGGACGATTTTTTCCCATAGTTTTCACGATTTCGGGATTTGTGAGGCGGTCATTTCGGCGACGTGTTTTTTTTCCGAATGTTCGTAGATTCGTCATGCGGGGGAGGCATCACCGTCGGTCTTATTTGATGCAAATGCCGTAGTACATAGGGTGCATTAATATGTGTTCTTATTGCCGGTCTAGCCTTGTAGTAGCCTTGTGAGTTCGTGCGGATAAGGACCGTTTCAAACACATCTGTTTTGCTTCCAAATTTCCACATTCCGATTTTGCAGATGCCAACACTTTCAAAAAGTTTGGAATCAACTCGTTAATCCAAGATTTTGGGTCCGAGTAGTTTCCAATTTATTTTATTTTATTCAGGGTAGTCCTCGGTACCAGTGCTGTTGACGGACACAAAACGGGACGGTTTGCAAAATGCCGGTAGTTTTTTCGCGGTTTGACGGTACTTCGTTTTTTGACGGTGGCGGTTGACGGTACTCCGGTATTTGAAGGTACCTGTTTGGCGGTACTGCTAAATGACGGTAATGACGGTGCTTTTGGCGGTTGACGGTATTTCCTTCAAAGACCACGCCATCGAGATATGATCAGATCGTCAAATTGAGAAACTGAAAACTGAGCAGCCACGCGGAAACATGCAACACGAAAAGAAAACAGATGGACACATCGATGCGATCGAAAACCAGGAACAACATGCCACGACGACAACGCGTACTCTGGTACTCTCGACAAAAAAAGAAAACAAGAAAACCAGTAAACAAGAAAAGAAAAAAAGAAAAATAGCAGAAAAGTGTGACTTGCACAGTTTTGCCGTTGCCAGCGTCGCCGAGGCTTGAGTCTCCGCTGGGCTTTGCGATACTTGCACGCTCTTAGCCACCGGTTCACTTGCATTCCCACCCAACGAATCGCCAGCAGCATCAGCACCCTTGACACTACTGCTGTTAGTACTGCCGGACTTCCCCTGTACAACTGCCATCGTTCTGGTTCTGCTGGACCGCACGCACTCTGGGACCGCGTGTGTGTGTGCGTGCGTGGCTGCAGGCCGCGGTCTTGCGACTATCAACGCCAAAGGCCACAAAGCAGAAAAAAACAGGTTCTACCGAAAACCAACAAACCAGCTCGATAGAACCAAACGAAGTCAAGCAAAGAAAAATAAAAAGCAAAAAAAAAAAGCCAAAAAACACAGGATGCCGGAGTTGAACTCCAGTTCCTCTCTCGACACGTCAACAAATAAAAAAATGACCAGTAAATGATGCTGGCGGACTCCTCTCGATACCTATTGACGGTATCGCAGTATAATGGTACTTATTTGGCGGTTGACGGTACTTGTTATTTTTACGGTACTTTTTCGACGGTACCGCAATATGACGGTACCACTTTTGGCGGTTGACGGTACTCCGATATTTGACGGTAGTACATTTTCGGCGGTTTTGCAAAATGACGGTCCTTCTTTGGCGGTTGACGATACTTCGTTTTTCTTACGGTACCACTTTTGGCGGTTCACGGTATTGCTAAATATGACGGTATTCCCGCGGAGTACCGGGACCGACCTACACGACGGGAACAAAACCTCGGGAGTTTTCCCGAGGACTACCCTGCAATTTTTGAAAGTTCTATATTTTCCTCCGGCCGCATATCAAGTTCTTTTTTCTGCGGAGTTGGAAATTTGGAAGCGAAATATATATGTAGCTTCTGTTTAAACGAGTGGCGAAAAGCACAGCATTTTTTTCGTATCAGGGGTCGACGAGGTTGAAGCAAGCAACAGTAAGGTTCCGCACGCAAGGATAATGGCCAGCGTCTTAATCCATCCTTGTGCAGCGTAGCCTGGACCGTGAAAACCCGGCATATCCCTTCGTCCTGGCGACGAAGGGACACGAGGGCAAGGTCTTGACCACTACAGCATGCGTTTTCTTTAGTACACCACCCCCTCCCCGCTCCGTCCTCGCGAGGACGGAACGTGGTCAATGGTCTTAATGACTACGGCGTGCTGAACATCAGTAACTCCCCCCCCCACGGCGACGAAACATTTTTCCGGTTGGGATGTGCGGATCCGACTTGTCTCCCAACAAGGGGGGCGCCATTGTCATCGGCAGCGATGGGGATTCTACCTACATCGAGCTTCACCGGTGCACGGTAGAGAAGAGCGAGACTGGCCTGGAGATAGAGGACGACCCGCAGGGGGAAGGGGGCGCCGTGGCGGTAGCTTGGGGTATCACCCTGCTGGTGGCGGACAGCCTGCTTACGGACAACTACTGCGGCAAGAAGGTGAGCTGCTGGTCTTTTTCGAGGGAGGGGTGTACTCACAGCCGTGCGTGCCGTAGTCGTTAGACCACTGACTGACCTCTCTTCCCGACAAAGCCACGATGGAGCACGCCGGAAGGGCGGGCGTCCCGTGTTTTTTGGCGTGCCTTTGCTTTTTGACCACGCGTCCTCGAGAGGATTAAGCATTGGTTCCCGCAGGACCGATCATCTGAGCTGGTCTTCGAGGGGGGAGGGTTGCATTGCGTTGTGGTGGTGGGGGTAGCGGCAGTGGTAGGTACAAGTGCTTCTTGGCGGTGATAGTGTTTACATGGGGCGTTGTTGTTGTTGCTGCTGCTAAATACTATTGCTTCCTTTGCGGTGGCTGCCGTCATTGCCAACTTAGCCAACTACCGCTCATATCAAGAGCATTGCTATTGTCTCTACCAGTCATCTTCGTCTGCTACTCCTGTAGTCGTTCTACAGCTGAGAAAGCAAGTTCTCCAAACCGAACCGTTGCCCTGCACCACCTCCCACGAGAACCAAAACAACGCCCAACTCCCCCCCCCCTCTCAACCGATCCTGCAAGGGAGGGGTGGTGACAATGTCGTCCAGGGAAGGCTTTCCGGGTGATGATGTCGACGAGCCTGGACCTGTTGTCATCCTCAGGAACTCCACCTTCACTGATAACTCGGAAGTGAGAAAATACTGGTAGATACACAAGGTTTACTTTGTGTAACCGCGGACCCCCCAAGTACTCTCCGATTCTTGAATGTACGTCATGGTGCCTCCCCTCCCCCCGCGCATTTTTCTGCGATGTATTCATGAATGTTATCCTACAAACGCACATCAAGTAATTGAATTGAATTGAAACGTATTTCATCCGAGGCTCGGCTTCATGAAAACAAAAGGAACTGGAGAAAAATTTGCGCATGTTATTGGTGATAAGCTTGCAGCGGTAGCGCGTCGGGCTGGGCCGCTTTGGAGAGCTTGCCGCACGTGCTCCCTGAAAAGCAAGACAACCTGCTGTGTGCGATAGGTGGAACACTACTGAGTGCTCTTACGCAACTCGGTGACTCTCGGAGCGATGAGATACAAGATGTCGTTGTTACTGACTCCAAGGCCAGGTATTGATGGTAGAAGTTGAGAGTGAGAGAGTGAGCGCGCGGGCCAGCTCTCGATCACTAAGCCAATATAAACAATATCTACTGTTGGAGACCCCGACTAGTCAACCGGCCATCGGGGTTCCCCCGACCACGATTCTGACCGTTCGCTGAGAGACCCGTACGGGAACGCGTTAGCACAGCACGTGGTTTCTGCTCTACTTTATCTGCACGTCTGCTGGCTACTCTTCGCTGCGGATACCGATACCATTCGACAGCATGCTACAGACCTTGTGTGCACACAGAGTCTTCCCGACTACTTTTGTCCATCTTGCCTGCAGCGAACACGGAAGGGATATAACTTGACTACTGTCTCCGTGGACACGTGAATTTCCCTGACACGACCCCTCGATGGAAGTAACCTACAGTAGACCAAACGGTTAACAATTCAAAATCGAATGCTACTCGCTCTACCGATACTTGGTGCTACGAGATACCCTTGACAAAAATAGTATTCATACCGAAAATGACTTCTCAATAAATCATTCCTACTTTGCTCTCTGGAAAGTTGTCTCCACTTTGACATGTGGAAACACATGACGTTTGGCAACAAAGTTTCATTACCCCATTGATGAACACTTGACAATTGAATCCGCTTGCTTCAATACGATGAATGGTTGATCAATCCTTCTCAGCTAAGCAACAACTCAGCTTTGACAAATATCATGAAGCATTCTTTGCTTAACAAGTGCTTGGGCTCACAGCTTCTTGGGATCTGACTGAAATACGAACAGCGTAATTTCGCCTCCTGCACCGTTCCTTACTCACGTGATTACTTTTACTTGATGCATGTCATGAATGCTTGCTACAAACAAACTTGCAAGTCTTTGAAGCCTCTCGCCTTCCCTTTTCACTATTAATATACTTAATTATTCATGTCATTCAGCAGGACAATCGTTCCCATTGCTCAATGCGTTCGGCAGGGCGATCTTTCCCCTTAGATGTTAGTGCGAACCCACGCTCGATGCTTTCCGCCGTCCCCAGATTAATATTGATGATCCTCCGGCGTCCAGGACGCAATCCGAAGCGATGTTGCATTGCGGTCCAAACCCCGCGATATTTCCCCCAACGATTGATCCCGGCTTCCTGTCGAAGCGATCCGGCGACTTAACGGCGTCCAAGCGACAAACCCGGAAACCCGAGGACATTTCCTCCGATGGTTGATTCCGTCTTCCCCTCGAAAAGCGACAGCGTCGTAGGAATCCCGGAATGTGTCTTTCGAGCGACCCCCAGCGGTTTTTCGTAGTACAAGTTTGCGATCCAAATTCGGAGACATCTCCCCGATGATCGATTCCGGCTTCCTGTCGAAGCGACCGGGCGATTTCACGGTACCCAAGCGATAGCTCTGTAAGTGTTCCAGAAACAACATACTAGCAACCCCCAGCGTTCTTTGTTCAGATGGATGCGGTCCAATCTCGAAGATGATACCCCGACAATCGATTCCGGCTTCCTGTCGAAGCGACCCTAAGTTCCGGCGTCCGATGTCCGGCGTCCGGGGGACGCGCTGTTGTAGTAGTCCCAGGAGCTTTTTTCCGAGAAACCCCCAGGTTTTTTGTTTTAGACGGACGTGGTCCAATCGCGAAGGTGATGCCCCGACGATCGATTCCGGCTTGCTGTCGAAGCGACCCGAAATTCCTGCGTCCGAGAGACAGCACTACACTGCTGTAGTTCCAGGGGATATTTCCCAGCAAGCCCCAGCGGTTTTATGGCGTTTTGCGGTGAATCCAGATGGAAAACCGCTGTGTCTCCGGCAATTCCGGCCAGGCGACCCCTGGCTCCTCCAAACTTCTTCATATCGATATACTGCTGTAATTTTACATGGCTCCCGACTTAGCGCATGAAACCCCCCTCGAATTCTTCCCAACGGCTTTTGGCGTCCGGCATCTGTTTATCACCGTCGGTAGCAGCGCGAGGGCAACGCACGACATTAAAAATAATGCGTTTTTTTCCCCTCTCTGGCTGTGGCCCTCCGTGCTTGTACTGTTCCCCACTGTTGTGTGAGGTCGTCTTGTACCCACCGCATGACCGCTTTCCAGCATCCGATGATCGTGTAGGTGTCCGGCATCAGTTTCTCACTCTCAGTAGCAGCGCGAGAGCAACGCACAACGCAAACAAGAATGCGTTGTTTCCCCCTCTCTGATTGTGGCCCTCCGTGCTCGTAGTGTTCCCCACTGTTGTGTGAGGTGGTCTTGTACCCACCACATGACCGCTTTCCAGCATCGTCTCCTGATGATGCAGACCTCCTCCTACTTGAAGCTGCGCAGTTGTTGTTGTTGTTGTTGTTGTTGTTGTTGTTTCTCACATTAGCTCTAAAAAAAAAAGATTGGGAGCCCGTGGTCTCAAAACCCGGCATACACGACCCCACGAAGAAACAGAAAAAAATAGGGTACAAAAACCACTCGGAAGAGAAGCAAAATGATAGAAAAAAAGACCAGCTACCGCACCAAACGAGAAAGAGCGTCGAGGGGACCGATCAAAATAAAATAAAAGGAGAACGGGGAACGCTTCCCACACCCGCCTACAACGCCGGAGGGTTCCGTGCCGGGTTCCCGCCGACCAGGCATCCCCCGCCCTGCACCACACCCCAGGGGGTGCAGCAAGACGGGGGGCGAAAAACAAACACATATATATTCCCA
>CACKRE030000966.1:2357-31486 GCA_902602495.3 Ectocarpus sp. CCAP 1310/34
TAGACTATTGACCTCGCATCACTACAAGCCGGGACTGAGCACGCCAGGTTCTCACCGAACCAGGCTCTCACATCATCAAGTGCGAAAGATGGGAGGGGGGGCAACATCCCGGGACCAACGCTCCTGGCGCCAAAAGCATCAACAAGCAAAAACGGTAACTCCCTCACGTTGCCCATGTAGGACACGTCGAGCTCTTGGGGGTCACCGCCCCTGCGATTGAGCGTCCCTTCCTCTGGGGTCACTTTGAACCCTCGAGCGTCCCCAACGAAGGTGCAGTGGAACGGCTCGAAGGTCATGACGGTGCTCTTCACCTAAACGTTTCCCGCGAACGAGCGAACGAGAGGATACGATTGCCCATGTCAAAGTCACGGCAGGAATATAAAACCCTCTCTCTCTCTCTCTCTCTCTCTCTCTCTCTCTCTCTCTCTCTCTCTCTCTCTCTGCCCCCGTCCCCCTCCCTCTATCGCTCGTCCTTCTGTCTCGGTTTATCTCTCTCTCTCTCTTCCTCGCCCTGACTCACTTTTAGAGTAGCGTGTCCTGGTCGCCCACTGGTGGAGATGCACTGCACCGTATCCTCGATCTTCTCGTTGCCGGTCAGGGTGGTCTCACCCCACTCAGTGCCATCCTGTCCAAGATGAAAACAACAAAACAGTGGCATATACACGACGGTACATACACGTTGTTGTGTGCGCACAACACTCCAAACAGCGCACCAAACGCAACCCGTTTTTCTACCATTGGCGAATATCAACGAGAAGTTCGGATAGTTTGATGGTGCCGCTTGCCAATAATATCTCAACTCAACCCAAGTATCAATCCATTACGAACACTCGAGAAGCTCGGGACGCGGTCAAGTCTGAGACCAAGTCCCTATACCTAAGCTTCTGTCATCCTGTTGGTGTTCGAGTGGGCGAAACGTCACACTCTCCAACATGCATACACTGCTCTTGATGGCGAACATACAAGTACACTCTTTGAAGTAAATAGTTGCAGTCACGCTCGCGGTCGGCCCAAAACTAAACCCACCTTCATCCCAGAAGTAACCGGGGCGCTGTACTTATTCCAGCTCTGGTCCACCGCCTCTTCAGGGGCCGCGTTAATATTGTCGAAGTAGCTGGACCTGCCGCCCCTCTACAGGCAACGAATTTCCAAAGGGGAGAGACAGGGAAGGCGCGGAGTGTATAGGACATGGCAGCAACGAGCGGTTGCACAAGCAGCATACGTCATAAGCAGCATCGTGGAAGCACCCACTGTGCACCGTGCCGCCCACTTTGCAATCGACACGTCGCCGCCAACAAACAGGACCCTTGCAGAACAAACACCGTGCCTGGGTTTCTTGCTCTTTGATGGAATCGGGGGTTGCACATGGGAGAAATTGTGCTCCAACACGACGTGGAAACTACACCATTGATCCGCATACCAAGAACTTTCCCTACCATGCTTCAATTCTACATTATGATAGCAAGTATGTCGAATTCGGACGTGAAGAAGACTACGAAGCCAACCACAGCTGTTATGTCCGCAACCACGGCACGTCACCCACCTTCCACTTGCTGGTGTTGTCGTCTATCGTGCCCGTTCCCGTCATAGCTTCCATCACGCTGTTGTCGGCGCGTTGCCTCCTAGTGATTTCTTGCTGGTTGCGGTAGTTCTGCGTGGCACGGCGAACGAAAAAAAAAGGGGGGACCAGGTCAAAAGGAATGCATCGCAAGGGAGCAACACAGCATACACACACAAACTTGGGGGCGAAGCAGTAACGACGTTTCCATCTTCGTTTCGCGCGGCATGCGAGAAACGCCATAAACGCCGACACATTTTTGGTGGATATCGACCGATGGTTCGTGTTGGTGCTTGCATTGGCACCGCTGGATGCGCTCCCGCATCCTACCGCTCACCTCGAACTGCTGGCGGCGGACCTTGCTGATGTCCTCGCCCGCTGCGTTGTATGATACCATGCCCTGCTCCTTGAGCTCGTCCGCGTATCCCTGCCATGAATGCCGCACATCAACCGTTGATTCGTTGAAGGGCATGTGGACGACAACAACGTGACACCTACTACTACCACAGAACAAACAAACCGGTGGGCTCTGGCCCTTGGAGACTCCTAGGACCTCAGCTCCCACGTAGCTGGATCAGAGAAATGCCACAACGAAGGCGCCCGCCGAGAGGGACAGGTATTTGCATAACGCCACACCCCACCGCCGCGAACCCAACATGGAAAGGGGTCATCGACCAAGAGCGCAAGGCACCATGCTCCCTTTGTCGAGACATCGACACCACCAAGCATGTTCGCTCCGTGGTATGCAAATGTTCAAAAAGAAAAAACGTTCGCTTACAGTGCTGCCGCCGCCCCACGCGTTCCTTTGACGAGCCTTAGACTCCTGGACCATCGTAGACGCCTTGACTTTCGCCTTCATATCCTGAGCTCGGCTGACGGTACTCTGGTCGAACTGCTCCATGGCATTACCTCCTGTGGAAGGTCAATCGTGGGAAGAGGACAAGAAGACAGGAACGGATCAAGAAAGGGGCAAGCATACAGGCTAGAGTGAAAAGAAAACAGAGGCGAAATCAATCAAGCCATCCTGGACAGAAAATGGAGCCCGCGCAACAAGAGCCGGGAGCGCTGTGCAAAGAGCCGACTACCTGAGTACGTACATCTGCCGACTGCCGAGGTTTGGCAACGCAGCAAGGGTTTGATCTTCCTCGCGCGAACTCGCTACTGAAGCAAACAAACTCGTGATCAGGAGGGTGGGGGCACTTCTACCCATACCTGGTCCGCTCACCCGTTCATGGGAGCACACGGTCGACCATTGACAGGAGTGTAAAGAGACAGCGAGGTGAGCGAATTCCTGGTAGGGGCTCGTTCTTTTCGAGTGATGCAACCAAGGCAGGCCTCTTCGTGCACGACACCTCAGAGCAGACCAAACATCTCGCGGCGGCGGCGGCGACCTACAGTAGTGTAATTGTAGCAGCGAGCAAACTCACCGTCTCCAACGACGCCAACCTGTCCGTCACCCCCGTCAAATCCTTCGCTGTCGACGAAGCCCTCGTAGTCCGCGGGGCCGTACCTGTCGCGAACGATCCGATTAACAACGAAGCCCATGAAGGATACACATGAAAAATAGTGCGGGCAACGTCGGCCGAATAGACTATCGCACAAGAAAACAGAAAATCACAGCAGTATCGACAAACCTACATAAGTCTGAAGAAGCAGCAATACATGTATTCCCACAAAGATTTACTTCGAAGAGGGTACGCTGGTTGGTATGTGCCGCACTCGATCGAAACAACGGCCTCCAGGATCTCGTGAGGCTTCAAACCCGACACCAAGTGGCTCACGCAAGTTTTCATCCGCTCTTTTGAGCAAGCATCACATGAACGTGATTTCAACCCAGGACGGGCGGCTTCCGGCCCCCATCCACCAAACGGAGGTGCTCGCGATCATTCCCTGGGGTGCGTACCCATATTCGTCACTACTGTGGCATCTTCAACATATGTACCTGTCGGATCTTGTTGCGGCCGTGTTCTCCGGCAAGGGCTGTTCGCCCATCTCCCGATTGAAGGTAGTCTTCTTGTTTCCGTCCGTCACCTCAGAGGCGTAGTACACCTTCGGGAGGGGGGATACATTGACCGGTCACAACACCATGTTACATAAGAGACCCAGCACGGCGTTTCGAGGCATCGACTACAGCAGTAGTCATCGTTCGCCTGAATCTTGTAGGCCCTGCGGTCGAAATCCGGCGGGGAATGTTGGAACGCTGCACCTCTTGGGTGTGCCAATGCATGCATACGCAGATCTCCTGACGGAAACTCGTGCTTGTATGCACAGCTGTCAAACCACTAAAGTACCGCTGTGTAGAGAGCCAGAGAGCCAGCGCAGCGCCAGCTGTCCTCCATCGAAGGCAGGAGGACGCTATCCGAGGCGAAATGCTTGTATCTTAGCAACCACAGCAGTGGGGGGGGGGGAGCCCCCACACACTGCAGAGAAAGGATCGCCTGCTAAACACCGAACATAATCCTGCTAGGGTATATATCTGCCAGAACCAGAGTCTAGGAAGAACGACCTCGAGCACGAAGTCGCGGGTGCCGCGAACCCCCAAATCTTCGGCGGGCGCCTCAAGGAAAGGACGCCGGCATAGTTACACAAATTGCTGTGATTACCACCGGCCCGCTCGTAAAAGCTGAAAATCAGGCTCAGACGGATATTTTGTTGTGTCGCTGCCATTGAGCACATGCAATTGCTCCTTGCTGGGAGATACTCTAGGCCATGGTGCGGCGCCTGCCGCTGAGCTCATTATCTCAGATATCTGCCCCGAGGACCAATTAGCGATGAAGTCACCAGCAGACGGACCACCTCTCCAGGCGCAGCAACGAAGGCGACATCGCCCCTTCAAGGTATTTCCAGGCTAACAGGACAGTTTGGTAGCCATCTTATGCATCGCGCTGCGTGTATACTGGGAGGAAGTAGAAGGAGGGGGTTGGGAAGAGTTGGGTGTTCGAGGTTTGTGTGTTGAACCCGTTTGGCTAAACAGTCTGATGTTCTTCACTCGTCACGACGCATGTTGCCACGCAACATCTTCAACATGAGGGATTCCGCCGCCAAAAGATCATACCTTTGGTTCCACCTCGTCATCTTCTGCCGTCATGCGGGTAGGCCGTGCGCGGTACGCGCTCGTGGAGCACGAGGGTCTGCTCGCCAGCGCTCGTAGAGGGAGAGGAGACCCCACGAACGCTGAGGCAAACGAGGCTGAGACACAGCACACACACAATTGAGTTCGAGATACGCACGTTTGGGCGTGTCAGCGGGTGTGCGATGCAGACAGAATCGGGTGTGAGTTGTACCAAAGAAACAGATTGAGTTGGGGATGCGTGTAATCTTGGCTTTTCCCTCCGCATGCTGGAAGCACGAGGCCCAAGAAATGCGTACCATGCTGGCGCTCACGTTGTCTCCGGGGCAACAATAATCCTACAGGCGGGGGGCTTCATGAACACATGGGAGGGAACGAACCACATCTGCCCACGATTCAGAGATAGATCATGAGAAGGACCAGTCGGACCCTCCCGGGAAGCCAAATCTCACCCGCTGTGACCGAAACCGCCATGGTGGCCAATGCGCTCTTCATTCTTTCGCTTAGGTTACTTTCGCGGGCGTACCGGCTCGGGTCTTGAGTAGCTCTGTTGCTGCTGCTACCAAATTTGTCTCCTCCTCTCTCCTCTCCTCTCGTGTTCATCGTTCGGCGTGTTTTTCGTTGAACTCCGTTTTCGGAGATTACGTAGATCTGGTTTGAGCTTGTCCCCGCCTGATGAGCCACTGCCAGCTGCAACACTGCACTGCGACGCACGGGCAAGGCAGGCGTAGCGGAGTAGACGTTAACATGGAACACCGAAGTGCTATTGGTCTCTTTTTGTCGCTTGCAGTCCACTTGAATCGTCCGGCGGCAGCATTCAATACCCGCCTTCCTATCGGGCGCGGGGTACGAGCACTTCGCACAACCGCAGCTGCGGACGCAGGCGACACGAGCAGTTATATCGTCGATGTCGATGCAAATCTGCTGCATGCCGACCTCTCCAACGACATCGACCATCACATACAGGTGGAAAGTAGATAATGTGCTGGTGGGAATGTAAAGCGGGAGTATATGGCAAGCGCGCGTACTACATATGCGATGTTGACAGCGGTTGCCCCGCGTCCTCGTATGTACACCGACCGCACGACCGCGATGTTCTTGTCATGATTTTGCTTTGCGGTCCAGGTAGCCTCTTCGGTTGGGGTAAAGCAATTCGTGGTACCTGGGAGCACAGTGGAAGACAGCCGGGGCTCTTTGGAACTGGCGCGACGAAAACCCAATGTGAGCAGCACATCCTACTTATTCACATATCAACTCTGTAGTGTGTGGGTCCCCGACCATGGCCGCAGTTCCTCGAAAGGACCCGTTTGTACACAACTGCCCCGAATATATCACATTTGATAGCCTTTTTGGACCAAGGCAATACCCGCGTCCAAGACGTGGCCATACATGAATCAGACGTTTCCACCATCCGTATTGAATAGCGTGTTTTGAGCGAGGAACGAGATGTGTCACGTGTCACCGTCCGTTTTATTCGCCAGTGTGCAACTCTACTTGGGTCTCTGTCGACCAGAAGTCTTTTTTTCTGTGTCATTTGTATTCGCAACCCCCCTCCCGTGACCGATCGGGTCTCAAAAGCCGATCTCAGCCCACACTGCACACCTCGGAGAACTACCAGCAGTTCTGTGTTGCGTTGACGATTTCAAGACCTCTCACTGTTGCTCGAGCAGCTATCGCTTGCTGTGGCGCGAGAACCGGTTTCTGCATCTTTGATACTTTGTAGCGGGTTGACTTGTTGTCGAGGGACCTTCTTTCTTGATGAACACGCTCATCACCCCGCACGCATCATGCAGCGCCCGTTCTGCTCCCATTGCTGCTGCGCAATGCTTCTAGCGTTGTACTTGCTAGGGAATCTCGCACATGAACTCAAGCAGCTCTCTGTGTGTAACCGAGATGCTTGCACGATCTCTCCAACGGGAACGGGTGAACTGCTCGCGGAGGCACGCTGCTACATGTAGCTACGTTGTTGGTTGCGTTTGACGACGAACGTTGGGATCAGGCTGAGTTTTATCGTCCGCGAGACCTCATCCCAAGAAGCTCAAACTCGACACCCGCCGTGTTCTTCTTGTACTGCTGCTGCTGCAGCCGCCTTTCGCGTAGAGAGTCTGTTCTGTATTGTGCTTGATGTTGTCTAGCGGGACACTACGGCGGGTGCGTGTGCGTGTTTTTCTTCCTCTGTCTAGAGAGAGGAGGGGAAAGGAGGCGGAGCATCATGACTGGTAGAAACATAGAGGCGGGCGATGCGCTCTATGAACAAAGACGAGAGCGCGGGCTGCGTAAGACGTGCGTGCAAGGCCTTATGGCCCTTTGTTCGGTGTGGTGTCATCGTGCGTGCTGGTATCTACAACATACAACACATCTCACAGCTGCTGCTGCTGCAGTGTGTTCGGAGCCTGCATATCTCGGGATCTGGGGAGACTACGGTTCTTTTTTTATCTTTTTTTCCGGACGGCTGGGGTTTACGAGACGAGTGGGGTATAGCGCAGCCGCGGGCCCTCCTCCCGCTCGCCTTTGCTTGCCTGCTCTCACCTGCTGCCCTCTGTGACGCTGCTGTCCAGAAGCACGCGTTCGAGACTGCCCAGAGTAAATATGTCTGACGACGCTTCCCAAGCTGATTAACTGGCAAGTTGGCAACGTGATCGTAACCTCCAAGAAGAGGTTCTCAGGCACGAGATGATATGACTCACGGCGGAGCAGGATCGTTTGCCTCGATTGCGGTAAAGACAGTATTGAGCCGCCGGCGGGTACAAGGGCTGCGGCATAAGGTGAGAACTCAAGGAAGCCTGCTGCATACTGCGTGCCTCGACATATAGGCTAGCCGTAGGCAGTCACGCACACAGATAAAACACAGCACAGATGTCGCGCACGTATGGTCGTATTATTGAACATCCTGCTGTCACTACTGCTGTGTAGAAAAATATTGTACGGGATAACTTCAGAAGAAAAATCCAGGCAGAGAGGACCCACGTGACTCGAGACTCGAGACAACAGTGCCATTGAGATGCAGTAGTGTAGCGGCCTACGGTTTTACAGAGGGTCGTGACAAGCTAGTATCGTTATCGTAATTGCCGGCTGTGTCTTGCGGTTTAAGATAACATTCTTCAACCGTGAACACGGTTTACAGCACTGTCAGTGGGTGACCCGATTATAGCGGCATGTAGGGGCAAGCCAAAAACATGCCATTCAGGCCGCTATTCCGCTACTGCGGCAATATGGCCGCTTTGGCCCCCCCCAACAACCGCAGTATTGCCGCTTTAGGCGAGAAAAGGATTGATTCACGTACATGCGTTGTACATGCGTGTGTTGTACTTGGCCCCGTAAACACATTAATTCTGCGTGGTCGGATAATTCCAAATTGACACACAGCTGATCTCGCGGCCCGTCACGTGCAACCGAAGTACTTGTTCTTCAAGTGACAGCGATGCCATTCTTTTGCGGTCACAGCCCAGTTTGCAACAACTCAGGCTTTGAGAAAAACCAACCACCGTTAAGCAGTAGGTTACGCAAGTAAACGTTTTCCGGTGAGCCACGTAAGATGGTGTTCGAATCGAACCAAGTAAAAATCAAGTTGAACCAATACGCGAAACCAACTGGAGCAACCAAGCAGCAGACGTCGAACACCCCCCCAATCGATCAATCCCAACCGTCACAGTTCCTTTGCAGCCATAGGCGTTCACCGACTATTATAGTTCTACTGTGACTGGAGAACGCTCTGATGTCCAGTTACCGTGTCGCTTTAGCGACATTGGTGCTCGTCCTTCTCTCCCAAGTGAGTTAACAAAGTTCAGTTCTGTAGATCCGCGCACTCTGGCGTGATGCGTATGGCGCCCACTGGTGTGTGTGTTTGGGTACCCGTGGGCGAAACGCATCCAGAGTCCCACGTTCGGAACTGCCGCTATTCGGGGTGTGAGATTCCCCAAAGTGCCGCTACTATATTTCGGGGTTCAACCTAATAGCGACCCAATCTGTTTTTGGCGAACAATATACCCACCGGAAGTACCGTTTATCGTAGGTGACACAACACACCACACCACCTGGACCGATTTTCAAAGCTCGATTGTTCCGCCGCAAGTAGGAAGAGTGCTGATGCCGAAAATGGCGGCGTTGAAACCGAAGCACGCTACGCATCACTGTAACTCGTGTGCCCTCGTGGACTGCTGTACGCCGTCGACCTTGATGTGTGGCCCGCACCTTTTCGTTTTTCTGTTTCTCTAGCGGGCATATTCAGACACGACGGTAGGGGCTTGTCGATAAATCGACGCGACGAATGAATGTTTACCAAACCGCTGTACAATTCCTTTGCCTGTTGGAACTTGCGTCAACAGTTGCATCCAATGACAGGAGTATGTCCCTCACGGCGACTGCGAAGACGACAGTTAAAAAGGGGAACGAGATATTCGCTTGCTTCTTGTGCCCGGCGCTGATCGGTCACGAGGTCCTCGACTACGTTTACTCAACCAGAAGGGAGGAGGCAAGCCCTGGACGGAACGCCCAGTGCTGTCTACCTCCACGGTGATGGCAGCAGGTGGATCGGGAAAGAGCAGCCAGAGGGCAATGGCGCAAGAGCTGAGCCATACATCCGCGACTTGAACGGAGACGGGACGGGTTAACACGTGTCACAAGGACTTGTAAGTACAACAGGAGAGCGGGATTGCTCGTGCACGTGCAGGTCTTCCACGAGGTGGACCGGATCGCGCGGGAGACGAATACTGCCTAGCACTTGAACAGGCCGGGGAGCCCTCCGAAGAGTGAGTGAATTTTGCATGCGTGATACAATTTCCAGGACCACCCTGTTCATTTTTTCATGTGTCTCGATTTTTACAACTAGCTGCTGTTGTCGATCTGGTTGTGTCAGGTTGTTTTCCTCCTTTTGATTTGTACAACTGTTGCTGTGCTCGCATTGCTGAAGATGTTTTTTTTTCTTCTTCTGTTGTTATGCCCTACTGCTACCACTACCGTAATATCCTTTGAGTTAGCCCCCCCGACCAAAAAGGACGCTGGGGTGTACCCCAAACTTTGAGTTGGCCCCGGGGGGTATCGATTTTGTTTGTTTTACATTTTTTCGCCAAACCACCTTTGAGTTAGTCGCGTGATCATATTGATTGTTTTCGTCAACTTTTTAGGGCGCCCCGCGGGCGTTCGCATACAAACGTACGGGCGGCATTCCCTCGTGGCAGCATTCTCGCGTGCCAGTTGCCCCAATCACCCTTCTTGTGCGTTTGGTATGCTTCTCATATGGTCCGTTCGGGACAATTTTTCCATTCGCGTTTTGTGCGATAACTTTTGTAAAAAGCAGGGTTGGAACATGAAATATCGACATTCGTGATCGCTTCGTCGAGCTACGTCGATAGCTGCAGAGTTTTTTTTAGTTTTGAGACTATGCAACATTTTGACCAATCGCTAACCAGAAACGGGTACCCGGGTTCTTCATCACCACAGTTAGAAATCAACACGCTTGCACCCCCAGGCTGTCAGCTGATTGGCCGAAAAACCATTGTACCCATTTCTGAGGAAACCTCCATCAGGTAAACTTCCGCTGGAACTAGGACCCTCTGGTGTGACCGATATTGGTTACTGGTTTACCCGGAAGAGGTCAATTTTGTACCCAGAAATGGTCATATAATCCCGGCGCCCGACGCTCTAGCATAAAACCCGCAGAAAAAAACGTGTGCCGCACATACCGTGTACCACACATACGTAACCACAATCACACCACCAACAACGCTCGCTCGTTCATCGTTCATGGGCACCGCCTCCATGGAATACCGGCCCTTCTCAACAGAGGGTCGGACTCGCTTGACGCGCGAGTACTTCGATGTGGTGCTGATCAGTAAAAGCACAGAGAGAGAGGAAACGAGCACGACCTGCCTCGTGCATCATGCTTCCGAGGCACAGGACACANGTAACCACAATCACACCACCAACAACGCTCGCTCGTTCATCGTTCATGGGCACCGCCTCCATGGAATACCGGCCCTTCTCAACAGAGGGTCGGACTCGCTTGACGCGCGAGTACTTCGATGTGGTGCTGATCAGTAAAAGCACAGAGAGAGAGGAAACGAGCACGACCTGCCTCGTGCATCATGCTTCCGAGGCACAGGACACACAGGACACAGACAGCTGTTTAGTCTATTGGTTTCGCCGCGATCTACGGCGGATGCTGTCGGAGATTGGTGTCGTCTTGATTTCCAAGTGTACCCAGAAATGGTGATAATCTATCCGGGTATACCCGTTTCTGGTTACTCCTCCAACATTTTTGGCCAAAGTGATACACGGGACCCCCTAATCATTCCACGAAACCCCTTTAACATACCACGGAACTCCCTAACAATACCACGGAACCCCCGGAACATATCACGGAACCTCTTATCATACCACGGAACACCCTAACCATACCACGGAAATTCCCATGGCTTTCAAGCTCTGCACCAATTGTTACTGCATGATGTATGCTCGTATGCATATGCATATGTATGATGTGTATATCAAACACCAAATATCCCATTGCATTTGTACAAACATTACACCACCCTTTTTCAGATCACATGCATCTTTATGCATACATTATAACACACACCGGTGGGAGCGACTGCAACCCAACACCAACGGTCAATAATCGGTTTGACATGCACAAACAAATACGAATGAAGTAAATATCAAAGCACGGGACAAATAAAATGGTTCCATCCGCCCTCCGCGCCCTCTTTGTAGCTTTTTTCTTGGGTCGTCCCATGTGTGGGGCTTTTTTTTTTTTGTCTCCCATCATTGGACTTTGTCGACTGCCCCTCTGGCCCCTATCCTCCACTTCTACCAGCTACCTGTAGACGACCCAACCGGGATCACATAGGAGGGGGAGGTTGGACCCCTTCCTGCGGTTCCTGCCTGAGATATTTTTTATCGCGAGAAGGGTACAGCAATCCCTTCCCTCGCGACTTGTGAAGTCGATCAAGTTTATTCACTAACAACGAGCTTTGCAGCGCGTCGCTTCCAACGGAGATCAGGATTAACGCGCGAGAAAAAACTCACTCTATCGGGACTCGAACCCATGACTTGGCCCTTAGCAGACCTCGAGGCTACCCACTAGACCACCGGGGCGACCGGTGTGTGGCCGTGTGATTACTTGTGCGCTGCTTTGTTGACGGGTGCATGTGTGTTGGTGTGTGTGCGTGCGAGAGCTGTTCGTCTCTCACAGCGGCAAGCACATGACATGATATCATGAAATAAAGTTTTTCGAAAAATGTGAAAGATGCGCCATCCGCCGAATTTCGAGAGGAATCGTTTGCCGCACTTTATTTTTAAAGCGTGGAGTTGGTTCTCGCTCAAGATCTTGAACAAAGTGCCCTTCCAGAATCGGTTTATGGGACATAACTTCGTCGTTTCTTGATATTTTCAAAATTAGAAAGAAGAGCCATCTGGCAGATTCCAAGAGCTGTCGGAATCCGGTCTCAGATTTTTCCTCTGAAAAGTAGACCCTCCAGCAGAACTTGAACATTTTTTCTGGTTATTTCGAAGCAAAAAGTCAACGAATAAAAATATAAAAACAGAACTTTAAGTTTCTTCGCCTGGAGACAGGGCTTTTTACGTTTTTTTTGGAATTCGGAACAACCACCCCTACCCCGAGAAAAGTGCACCTAAGTGCAGGGCGGCAAAGTGGATTGGTGGAAGCCCCAACTGGACCATAGATGCTGTTGAGTCCTGGTATCGTCTGGGTTAACGCGTCAGCGCTTTGTTGCGTTGTACAGCAGGTGCATCAGAGCAGAAAAGAGACAACGTCCCCCCCCCCGGGGCCTTTCCCCCCGTGTTTTTTTGTTAGAAAGATCGCCCCTCTCTCTACCCACGGGAAGCTTTCTGAAAGGGTATTTAGTTATTTGTCTACGATTTTGCTTGGTGTACTTGTAGTCCGTTTACTAATTTTTGCGTCGTGCGTATTCGTTGTTCCTTTTCGGTCCCGTTATTTGCCTGTCCCTCTTTTGTTGCTGAACACAGGCTAACGCCTGTTGACCAAGCCAAGCATGGAGTACATCATCATGTGGACGCCGCCTCACAATTTGTTTTGCGTACGAATGAGGGCATGCACCTTCCGTCTTTAATGCGTGTATTGTTGAATTCGTACGCTAGTAGGATGAGTAACAGCCGTGCTTACGTACACAACAAGGGGCGTGCTTGTTGCAAGGTGTGTTTGCACGAGCAAAAAGGGAGCAAGTGTTACCATTTGTCTGTGCAATTGGTTTGTACTAGGGAGATCGCGCACCTTTCTTCTTTCTCCTGAAGCTTGCGCTCGGGGCCCTTGCGTGCACAACGCGTTTGCCTCGAGGTGGAGGTTTGCAATAATTATGAAATGCAGTGGCCGTCGCCATCTTGTATCTTGTACTTGTTGCACAACAACAGTAGTAGATTCCACATGCGATCGTGCATCAACCTCTAGGCCGCCGCACAACTGACACACTCGGGCATCAAAACCTCTTGTATGCTGAGCAGGTTTATGGGTTGCCGTTGCAAAACACAAAATAATTTCTGGTGGTAGAACTAGGCCGTTTTCAAACCTCTTTTGACTCGGTTCAGTGTAGTGTTTACATTTGTCGCGCTTATCGAAATGCCACTGCCTGAAGCATGCGTACGTGAGGAGTCCGTCCCGCTTGCGTTCTCAAGCCTGAAACAATGAGCAAAAAAACAAAGCCAGCTCGGGACTAGCAACGCCGACGATATTCGTCGGCTTGCTTTCAACAGTCTGATTAGGGCTCTGTAAACCCCGTACTGCGCGTGCATCTGAGCTCTGCATTGATCACTGTCTGTGACTCGCCTGCGTTGGTTGCTGCAAATTGCGCATTATCTCAGCGGCCGCCATGTTCACCACTTTCTATTGTGCGCTTGATTCCATGTAGAAAAAGCAGACAAGCTGACTACTGCTGCATCTAAGGGGGCAACGTATCACTGCATCTCCCACATAAGACTCCTTTGTCGGCTCCACGCACGTTTTGCCGCAAGGTCGTGTTCTCGACTGCTGGCGTCCATCCATACCACGTCCAGGGGTGCGACTCGCTCGAGGATGCCATGGCGAGCATCGCCACTCTCGCAGCAACGGAGGAAGGTAAACGTTTGCTTTAAGGAGAACTGCGTTCCTCGCAACTTCTCGTCGATCTTCGTAGTCCACATACACACGCAGACATCATTCGTGAGGCTCGGGCTTGGTGAGCTCTGTTCCTTTGTCCCGAACGGAGCCCAAACGGGATAAACTTGTATATCTACGCCGCACATACTGAAAGTGGATTTGCAGGGCGTGAGCCGCTGGGTCTGTGCAACATTGATGATTACGAACTGAAGTGGTCCCGCTGGGAAGACTAGTTCTAACTCGCTTTGTTTTCTTCACCGCTCGTTTGTGCCCATGCACTACATGGCGCGCCCTGTGCTCTACGGCGGAGCGCCTTAGTTCTTCAAAATCGTGACACTGGCACTGAGCCTTTTCATCCATAACGTGGCCCGTCGCCTGCATCTGATTCACTTGCGTGCGAAGCTCGTTGCGTGGGAGAATGCGGTTTGGACTACTCAGAAGGCTTTCCCGCGGCCGAACTGCAGCTGCCGTGGTTTGAGAGACAGGTCGAGCTTGCGTGCAAGGTGAGCGACGGTGATATGCATAGGCATCCCGTATTCCGCTTCGAGAGCAGGCTTGATTGCTTCATGCGCCGACGCCCAACCTGCCGTACTTGCCGTTGGACAGGGATGCGGCAGCCAAGCACGGTGATTGTTCGGGTCGGCGTTATCGTGCCACATGGAAGGAAGCATTACGAATTGTTTCGTGGTGCAGAAAAATTGCCGAACTTAATTAACCTGCCGGCCGTGTCACGAACCGTTCCATGCAGTTAAAGAAGCCACTTTTCCTCCACGAGCGTGCGGCATTCGTCGATTTTTCGGAGGTGAGGAAGTCAGCGCATGTCCGCTTCGCTACCCGAATAGTGGTGCTTTTGTGTTGTCCCGAAGTTCACTCTTTGAGCTGCTGAATTGGTTATCCAGCGCTGAGTATAAAGCAAAGATGCAAAGATTGAATATGGTCAGATAGATTTGCCAAACCGACCCCACCGACCGCTGAGTGACACACCCGATTCTTTTCTACGCTGGCGGCATGGCAGGTTCTACGGCGATACGATGCCTCGCATGGTCTGCCTCCGTGCTTGGTGCATTGTTTTACCGGATCAGAGGAGGTATAAGGGCCTGCTTGTCGTCAATGCGCAAGGCCGACGACTCTTGTCCCCAGGATGGCTGATCGCTTGTGTTTAGTACGCTGGGCTGGAGACATCTCTTTTTATGTGTGGGCGATGCCACTTCTACTGCATCAAGTCTACGGTGTTGTCGAGAGGATTGCTGCCGCTTACGAATGTTTCAATCAAGCATTTATTTCGTCGGGGCATTGGCACATGGATGCGCTTCCTGACCCCGTACATTTTCTCCCCATCCCGACGTTTTCGTCCGTTTGCATCTGGCTGCTGTGGCCACACTTCAGGAGTTGACTGCGTACGTTGACATGGGCTTCTTCGTGAGTGTGGCTGGGGGTATCTGCAGGGAGAAGAGTGGAGCGGCACTTCGAGCAGCGGTGAGCACCGCGGAAGCCGATCCTTGTATAGGCACGCGATGCTGTCTTGAAGTCGATATTGGCTGAGGGCTTTCGACCGTTCTTTTAGCCGTAGTGCTGGGTTGTGAAGAATTGGCGTGCTGGTTCACGACGTGTGACATGAATAAATCAAAGCGGACCGTTCTTTTTAGTTATGGGCTTGGAGAGGGCATATTGTTGCTAGTTTATTGTTGCTTCTCTCGGTAGTCATCGGTCGCATCGTACCCATCGTACTCAGTTATCTCGCTCTTTTTAGAGCCCTCTGCTATGGGTTAATTATTGTTGACGGGCTCAATCTTGTACACACCCCAGGTGAAGCGAATTCCGTTGGATAGGCTTATGGTTGAAACGGATGCACCTTATCTGGGCTTCTCGGGGTGCCGAAAGGGACACGACAAACCAAAGAAACAGGTACGGCGGGTTTTGCTTACATATTGCAACTAGAGTGTACGCCACCACGCCGGCACCACATACCCACACCTCTGATTTCGGCAAAGGTCTGGAGACGTATCTAACCTAGAACACGGAAAGGAGGGAGCACCAATATCGTCCACGATTTAGGCCGTATTAATGGCATTAGTGACAGCAAAGACCATATCTACTCATATGCGGAGGTTTACGCGATCGTGTCTCTGGATCCCAACTCCCAAGTGTTACAACTATCCATACTCGATGTTACGTTCGTTTCAAGAACAGATAGATTTGTGTGTGACGTGCCGATTATTTGCTCAACGTGTGAGTGTGGCATAGATCCAGCCCTCTATCTCGCCTTGCGCTGGCAAACGTGTCGCAACAACAAGCTCGTGTGGAACCAGTTTTGACTATCGCAGGTTGTTATAGTGTGACCGGTCAATAACGCGGTATACAAACGTAATGAGTGGCAATGGCAAATGAACCTATTTGTTGGTGTGCTGTTTGTAGGTGTGCTATGTAGACGCCGCCTAGCAAGCCAGACATGAGAGCATTCCACAGAAGGTTTTATGCGCGAAATCCACAAGAGCCTGCCGATGTTGTTGTTGTTGTTGTTTCTCTCACATTAGCTCTATACAGTCCACAAAAAATGGGGAGCCCGTGGTCTCAAAACCCGGCACATACGACGCCGCGAGAAAACAAAAAAAACAAAAATAGGGTACAAACCACTCGGAAAAAGAAAACATAATGATAGAAAGAAAAGAACAGGTATCGCAGCGACCGTTCGAGAAAAGAGCCTTCGGACACCGATCAAAATAAAACAAAACAAAATAAAGGAGGACGCTTCCCACACCTGCCCAAAGAAAAAATAAAAGGGTAACGTACCAGCACCAGGCACCACGCACCAGGGCATGGGAGTAACGGAGCAAACAGGGCAAAGAGGCGGCAGATGGGCAGGCAGCCAGACGTACAAAAACAAAGGCAATAGCAAAGCGATTTCAAGGTACCCAACACAGCAGAGTAGGCAGGGAGGTCATGAAAAAAATCACAGAGGCCGAAGGCAATACAAAGGACAGACATTAAGGAGTATAGCATACAGCAGGGAGGGAAACAGGGCGCAACAACATCAGCCGGGTACATAGTTCGCCACAAGCGCTGCCTCGGCCGCCCTACTCGCTTCTACAGCAGTGCCCGGTCGCCGTTTCTTCCCCCCCACCGCCGCTTCGCCGGTTCTCTTTCTCTTCGGTCCTGAGATGGTCGGACTGTGGAACCCCTCAGTGGTGCGTGCTTGCCCAAACCCCCCAATCAATACCACCACGAAAAACAATCGCACCTTGGTCGTTCGGAGTCTCGTCTTTGATGTTTTGACAACCCCTGCCCTCTTCTTTCGTTCGCGTCTTCGGGTCCATGCAGAATCCGAACGTACCTTCCGCGCTACCAGCGGTGGTTCGGGTTTTGGCGGAATGTCTTGGGCTACCGTTTGAGGAAGTTGCTCGGGCAACCCTACAGAACAGTCGACAATTTTTCGGGATGGCGACGCTTTAGTCGCAATTTTCGGGATGACAACAACGCTTTTGTTGCGTTGAAGAGAACGAACGGTTGGTGCCATTTCAGTAGTTGCCGCTTTTGAGGGAGGTGTGTCGCTTCAGAAACTGTCGGGATCAAAGTGCTCGCGTGTACGTAGCGATCATGTTACGGCTCGATGTGGGTCCCCTGTTGGAATGTTCGCATACGCGATAAATGGAAGACCAACGACATGCCCCTGCGCGCAACCAAAACCGCCGGCCCCGAGTGCCTTGCCTGGAGTTATCCAAGAGGGCCTCAATCGTGAAAACATTGGACCCGTTGTATTTCGCGCATTCGAGTACGGAGAACAAGAGACGGTTCCGTTTACCCGCGAGGCAGAAATTGCCTCTCCGGCTAAGCTGGAGTGCTTGTTCAGAAACGGCCAACAAGGTTAAGATTCCTTCTGGAAGATCCAGAGTCGCGCTCATGGAGTATGGACTGCTCGTCGCAGATATGTTTTTCGTTTGCCCCCACCACTGCTGTGCATGTGGTACGGCGATGAAGTCTGCTGCACACACACAGAATAGACGCAAGGTCAGCCCAAAAACGTCAACCACATGGAAAAAATGCACGACATAAACTCTAGCCAACTAACGACCTACCAACAACAGCAAAAAAGAACAAAACACCGAACGCAACATTGTTTTTTGTTTTTACAGGGGAAAATGCTGCTCTCCGTATACAATGGGATATGTCCATTCAATCCAAGCAAGATGGGATTCGAGATCCTGCAATATGCTCAACGTTGAATTGAACACTACCGTCGCCACCACCGTCTTCGAGAAACACGCGCTTCCAAATCCCGAATTTGTCCATCTTCGATACTACCACCCCTTCTCCACCCTTGCGCCCAACCAACAACTCACACCATTACACTTCTAAAAACTCAGGATTTCGAACCCCCATCACGATTATTGAAGCCTTCAAAAAATGCTTCGCAAAAAATCAGGACGTCGATTCGCCATCACGATCATTGAATCCTCCCCGTCCTACGTCGAAGCTGTACTGGGGGTGCTTGCTGCGAAGCTTTCCTACTCCATCGTCAGCGTCGTCGTCGTCGATGTCGAAACGCCGGACCACCGGGCTTTGTCCACCGCCTTGCCGTGACGAATTGCCGGAAGACTGTGCCCAAGCAGATTTTTTGCCAGCCTAAATAAACAAGAGTTGATCCGGCGGCGGGCATGGGGAATGCAGTCAGTCGCAACACAACGCCAAGGAAAGAATAGAGGAAGGGTTCTAAGAGAAGGCGGGGCGGGGGTGAGTCATGCTTCACAGGCCTAGTCGAAGCGGGAGGACAATAGCGAAACGGCCCTCCAAGATACCCCATGGCGTGACTTCACTTCCGCTGAAAATCGCTCACCTCCTGCATCCACGCTTGAGCGCTGACGCTCTGCTGGCCGGCCCTGTGGGATGGTCTGTATGCCGGCGGGTCTACGCCCCTGCCGGCGCCGTCATACTCGCGCTTCATCTCCTGGCTTTGGTAGGCGTCGTAGTCTCCTTCGAAGTCTAGCTCGGTGATGCCCCACTCCGGTCCGCGAATCTTGGCAAGGCTCTCTTCGCCTCGGCCCTTGCGAGTAGCAATCAATCGATCCCTGGCAGCCTCCTTTTCGTCCGTTCGCCTGCAAGCGGGCCAGGCAATCGAACGGAAGAAGGTGCACGTGACAAAACAATACACCAGAATGCAAGGGGGGAGGAACAGCCGGGGCAAGCTACAGTCAGGGCGAGGCGTATAGCTGTACAGGAGGAAATTAGGAACCGTTGGCTGGAAAACAACATACATCTCGAACGTCCGACCAGGTCAGGTAGGTAGTTAGGTAGGGGCGCCAGGGACAGGGACACACAACCGTATAGTATACCACAATGTTACCGCTTCGTCATTTACTCGTACACACACGCAGCATCAACAACCCGCCACCAGTCGCTTACCTCCTGCGCAAGCAACAACACAGCGGCACCAAGCAGCACGCCATCAGCAGCGCGTAGATCAGCCACACCCACCACGCCCACAAACTGCTGTCACTCCCAATCCCCATCGCAAGCCCATCTGAACTGCCAGCGGTGTGGGTCTCCTGCGTGACCGATTCCTCCGCCGGGAAGGTGACGATCCAACCCACGGTGGGGATCAAGATATCGTCAGCAGATATCTCAACAGTCTCGGCCTCTCCTGCGTACTGTTGTTGTTACGAACGCGGCAGCAAAGTAGCAGCGCGAGGTTGTTCGACAACACAAACAAACCCCGCGTACGTGTGTCCTCCTCATTGTATCGCGAGACTGTTGAAGTTGGCCCAGCAAGCAAAGCACGTGCCCTCATCTGACTCCTATCTGCTACCCGGTGATGTTTTACGTTACTCTACGCTCATCGAGGAATCCGCGGTGATCACTCACCATTTTTTCGTTGTTATTGACATCTCCACCTTTTGACAACAGTGCAAAATATAAACACCAACTATCTCCAATTCCCAATACAACAACAAGAGTAGTTCCCATCCCATATCTCTGATCCCCAAGGGAAAAAAACCTACAGAGTTCCTATGGTCGCAAGCCCACCCCGACAAGAAACGATATCTCCTGAACTTCGCGCGGCAGCTTTGAGTTTGACGTGTACTCATAGTCGTGCATGCCGTAGTCGTTAGACCATTGACCTCGCATCCCTACAAAGCCGGGACGGAGCACGCCGGGTTCCCACCGGACCAGGCTCTCACATCACCAAGCGCAAAGCGCCGTGAGATATTTGGCGATTCGCATGAACGGTGCGCTGCATCCTGCTAAGGGTTGTTCGGCATCTTGTGCTTACTTCCTTGCGTACGGATGACAGCTGCGTATGACTTGAAGTTTGACGTGTGCCGGGCTTTTTCACCTCAGCATTGATGAATCCGGCCAGTAATGCCTTGAACTGGGAAGACGAGTACGCCACGTAGTCGTTGGCTTGCGCTGCCAGTACGGCCGGCGTAGTGTCTCTCGAGCCGGCGTAGGCCGCACTGTATTCGACCTGGGCGTGCCACTGCAGCATGCCGTCCGTGTCGCACATGTAGCTTACGTCGTCCACATCCACCGGCTCCGTCTTGATCGTCACCGTGATGTCACCTTCATCGGCCTGGGACGGTACACAGCACAGCAGTGGTAGAAAGGGAAAAAATCAGGCAATTGCACCGATTGTACCGAGGGGTACACATGATAACAACCGCGTAGTAGCTAGCTGTGTGCGACATAACCAGGCGGGTTTGGCGAGGCAGACAGCACGCTCGGAAGGACTGGCTCGTACTGTACATTTTTAGAAAGTAAACATTTTTTTCGTGCATTTTGTGGGTCGTTTTGGTACCTCTACTGCTGCTGCTACATCCTACCGAGTAGCGTCGCACTTGCCTACGACAGTAGAATCTACACACCACAGGTCTGCGACGCATCGGCTTCTGCTGCTGCTGCTGCTGCTGCTGCTGCTGCGATGTATAAGAGGAAAGTCCGTTGTGATTTGTGAAAACGGCGGCGAGACCCTGAAGTTACATCAATAATTAAAGCGGCCCAAGTACTTTTCACTTCACGACTGGAAATTTTGGGGCACCGCATCAAATCTCACCTGTTTGATTCCGCTGATATTGCTGAGTGCTGCGGCCAAACTCGCCTCATCCACCAGGTGTGCGTCGTTTCCCTCCACTTCCAGGCTAGGATTGCACATGAAGATCTGCAACTTGGTCCCGTACTCGACAATGGGGGTGATGACAGTGGGGGTCCCCTCTTGCAGCACACGTCCATGCGGCCGTACCGAGGAGGGTCGGTGCGTCTGGGCGACAGAAATGCCACCGCGGCTCTTCGGCGACGCGTAGAGAGACTGCTGTCCAACGCGAGCAGAGCCGGTCATCGCACCGGACCTCGAGGTGCTTGCCGTAGTCCCCAGCGAGAAGGCGACGGTGGCCACTGTCGCTGCTGCCGCGATGACCAACCCCCAGTTTTGCGCGACCCACGGGTTAAACGAAAGTGACGATGCCCTTGCCGCAGGCATTGTCCTCACGAGTCTTGCCGACACAGCAGCGCCTCGGCGAGACTTCTTCAGCAACTCGTCCCGAGCCATGCTTACCTCCGCGTTTCTCCTCCCTGCCCGCGTGGTGGCGGTGGTGGCTATGTTGCTCGAGTTCGCTGAAATAGAGTCGGACGCACCGGGTACGTTTGAGCACGATGAGCACGTAGACAAGAGTCCGGTGGGATTGTTGATCGCTGGTTGGTCGATGGGTGTTGCTGTCGGGTCGCACGCGTGTGCTGCCTCGAGGCCTGCCTATCGATTGCACGCAAGCGGGCGCGGGCTCAGACGCTGGTGGGAGAAGGAGGGAGGAGAGTGTGGGATGTATATGTTACAGCAGGAATTGTGCGTGTCAAGACCCTGAATGACCGTGTCCACTTTTCAAATAATCTCTCCGCGTCTTGACGATTTGTCAGGGTCCCACGGCTGGAACACCCGCCGCATTCTTATGTCGGGAAATATCATCGAAGACCCCCACCCTGGACCCCGGAAGTCCTCGACCCGTGTTCCAGGTCTGTTGTCCACCACCTTGAGAAGAGCGACGGCCCTGGAACTCGGGAAAACACGGCACCAGAAGAAAAGGGAAGGGACGCACGGAGAGGCTGTGGAAGAGAAGCGCGTGAGCTCCCTGGAGAGCGAGAGCGAGAGCGAGAGAGCGAGAGAGCGAGAGAGCGAGAGAGCGAGAGAGAGAGCGAGAGAGCGGGGTTAGCGAGGAATACAAGCGATCGGAGCCCGCGGTGTGAAGAGGGAAGAGTTTACGCCTTGAGAGAGTGGTAGACGCCGCGGGGATAGGGACGTTTGCTTGGAGGAGGAACGCGCGGCGCCATGACTATCGCTCAGAAGCCGGGTAACTTGGTGCTGAAGGCCCTGGCAGCGCTGGTCCCGTTGATGGTACTTATTGGCGTGTCGACAAGTGGGAACGGGATGAACGGCGCAACTACGAAGGCCGTTGATGGGGCGGGGCGCCGATTGCAGACAGCCACGTACGACTTCGCCACACAGCTTGAGATGACGATTTGCCTCTCGGAGGAACACAACTCCGACTCGGCTACGTCAACCGCTGATCAGGTACGCGATAAAACACAACATTATGTTATTCATGGCACGCCATCTTTCGTTCTTCCCAAGGCCGGCCAATATGCGCGCGCTTCACACTGCTGTAGGCCTTCGTTATTTTCTGAGAGGAAAATATGCCGAGATTCCGTCGCGCCCCACTATATAATCAGGACGCGCGCCCCTATCCAACCGCACCACCCTTCCTTGCTCGAGAAGTATATGGGAGGCCCGATATACGGCAGCATAGTGTCACAAGATTAGACCGCCTTTATAGTGCCACAAGATTAGATATCGGACACCCGGCCTTAAATAGAATTGGCCCTGTATAAGGCCGGTCGGTACAGTATGACCTTATTGAAGATTCACTTGCCTAGGCCATACGAAGCGCCACATGTGCGTAAGTTGATTCGGTGCTTCGATATGTATCACGTTCAAAATCATGCTTCCCATCCAACCTTTCTTCGTCTGCCAGGTTCATGGTCAACCGGTACGCAATGATTATCCCGGCAGACAAATGACCGTCAAGTTGTACATCCTATATATTGTGTTGCAACCCCAGCCCTTGCCATACTTGCGAGAACCGAGAAATGACCGGGACGGCACATGTATTGTACACTGTAGTTGCAGTCTACCCAATCCTGACAAACCCTCATGAAAAAACGAGACCACCACCGACACGGCAAAACGCTACCATGACTCCTCCCATCAACTCATCACATCTACGGAAATTCCCTCAAGTCCGCATGTCGCGTGGGATGTGCAGCGTGCGCTGCGATCATCACCATCTTAGCAACTTCGCCCTCTGCAAGATGGCGGCCTCGGCATTGCCGCTTTCGAAACCAGCGTTACTCGTATTCACTGAGACCGGCCTTTTGGGGGGCAGGCGGAGGGCCATAACCGGTCATACAAGAGGTGCCTGATAACTGTAAGGCCACCACCGGCCTTGCACTGCTGTTGGCCTTTTATATCGGGCAGGTGACCTCATATCGCCCCCCCCTACTGCTGTACAGACCTAGAGAAATGTGAGAAGTAAAATGTGTTCCCATCGTGGGTAGTGAGATTGATATGCCCGTGTCTTTCCTTCCTTCACGAGCTTTGAACGCATGAGCAGATGCCCTATATGTCTGGACATCGGACAACAACGTTGACAACGGGAGGATGCACCTGTCTGTGCACGTATGATACCAGCCGGGATCACACCGCGGACCCCCGCTCGTTCCATGTTTTTTCCGGGGAGGATTGCTATGTATTGCAGTACTGCTGCTGGTAAACTGCTGTACTGCGAATGTTTTTGTTTATCATGTTTTGCCCATTACGGCCGACACACCTACGTGTTACAGCAGGATGGCGCAACTATGCCGTGCACCTCAGAAGTGTATCGTATGTTGCTACACCAGAGTACGGGCAACAACAGCACTACATGTATAGGTTTTATTTTGGACATGACATTAGGTGGTTTATGTTTCGACGTCCACCTTGACTGTAGACGATTTTTGCACCTAGGTAAAAACATGTGTTTGGACGCCAGTCGGGTTCAGAAAGGAGTAACAATCACCCAGGAGTTTTTTTTTTCTCCATCTCCCTTCTGCGGTGCGTGCGTGATTCCTTTCCGATTGCCTTTCCTTCGTCGACCATGAAGCCGAATCTCTGGTCATAACTTTAGTCCGCATTTGTTTGGATATGATGTGAGAAATAGTGCAGGAATCCCTTTTGTGCGTATGAGTGCGCCGAGATTCGAAACACTATGTCGTGTGATTTCAGCAACTGGTTCCGGGGGCGACTAAAAGCTCCCTTTGCTTCACACCAGCGGAGGTCATATGCATAGCAATATCCCAACCTCTCGCTTGGTTCCGGAGGGCATCAGACCTCGCCTTTACCCGGCCGTTCTGCCCCTTAGCTACGGAATCATGCCGTTCCCTCAGCAAGTTAAAGCTGCCTAGCTTTGTTTTTGGTGGATAAGAGATGGCATCATTATCGTGCATGTGCCCAATTCGGCGCGCTACCGGGCAGTTGGGGCTCCTACCGGGCAGACATGTTGTGAGCGCTGATTTATAGTGATGATCAAAGAAAACACTCGTAGAATGCGCAATAGGTCGACTGATGGTGCTGCTTTTTAAGCGATTGCCTGCTGCCCAACGCCGAAGAAATGATTGAACAGCAGACGGAGTACTCAGGTCGTCTGCGTGCGGAAATTTCCAAACCGGAAATGGACGTATACGGGTTTATCGCAACCCCCCCCCCCCCGCCCCCCCTTTTCAACTCGTTTGACACTTGGCATGGACCTGTCTTCCTTCCCAGTTGAAGGTAGCTGTGATGGAGATATTTGGGATTGAGAGCGCTGACGATGTGATGGTAGACGACTCGTTGACTAGATGCACGGTGGACAACTGGCAACGGAGGGTGTCGATCTACAACAGGGCGGATGAGACGGGCTCAGCGGCGGACATTGCTTCGGCACAGGTAGGCAGATTTAATGCCACCCTCCCAGAGCACTCATGGGTGCAGGGCGTACATATCCGGTTCGGTAGCATAGTTCATTTACCATGGCACGTATTCCAAGCACGCCAAAGCAGAGGACGGTTGAGCGATAGAGATGTGGTATGCATGCGTTCAATTCAATTGGCCTGCCTTCATGGACAATAGGCAGCTCCTCCCCCACATGTGTCTTTCCTGCACGACGTTTGCACAGCTTGATAGATCTGCACTTCTCGCCTGATGACGTCCCCGATGCGCTGTCTATAATCTATTTTATCTAGGTGGACCAAATCTACCCTGGAGAGTTGACGACAGCGTTCTTGGAAGACATTGCGACGTCCATCAAGGCTCAGGATGCAGAGGTAGAGTCTCATCGAATGGTGTGGTTTGTCAATTTTGGCTTGTGCTCTACGCACATCACGCTGTGTTGCCTCAGCTGTGTAGGTACTTTTGAATGGATGACTTCCGTCGGTTTTGTGTGACGGGGCTTAGGGGTCGGGGCTGAATTTTCTTGCCTGAATGGCGCTCGCCACTGACGCAGGTTTTTCGATACACCTCCATTCCAACATACTCCAACATCTTGGACGATGAGCGGGATGCGTTGTTCTTGGTAGCCCCACCTCTAGATAGAAATCCGAACGTAACTTCTCCCCAGAGCTTTTCATGCTGACTGTGTCTTGTCGTGTCTTGTTGGCTGGTTGCTTCTCTCCGCAGCTTGAATTCCCTGGGACCGACTTGGATTTGTTGAGCCTGGGGTTCTTGGTGATCTGGCTTGATTCGAACGGGGACGTCGTGGACAACCAGGGCACGACTACGAGCAAGGACGTGGTCAACATTGGGGGAACAGACGTCTGGTGGCCATGGTGAGGAAAGAAGTTTTGCGTTGTGTAACATTGCGCTGGCGGCACCTCCTCCGTACATGGCGCTTTCTTGCATAGTCTTGGAACCTACCTGCCTTGTGTCGTTCCTCATGTCTCGACGCTTTGTACTGCACTGTTTGCCATGTCCTGCAGGTGGGCGTGGTTGATCTACGCTGCGGTGGTGCTGTGCTGCATCTGCCCAATGCTCTTCTTCTTCTTCAAATGGCGCCGGGACAAAGAGGCCGAACTGGATAGCTACGGCGGTGGATCAGGTAAATGATTCACCCTGCAAGTTCCTAGGTCCTTGAGATCTTGGTACCTATGGTCGATGCTGTAGGCTGTTCTGCAACGAGGTCTGAAGATATTGGATCATTTGGCGCAGACAAGCGTGTTTCGTTGCCAGAGAAGGCACCACGAAGGCGTCCAGTGTTTTGATTCATGCTCTATTGTAGCAGCGACGGCGTGTGGGTAGAGTTGTGTAGCCGTTTTGGTCGTCCGTACCATGACCTTCATTTAAGGGATCAATCGGCATTCCTGAGGTGGGGCGCGAGTTGCGACTTGCTGTAGACGAATCATGATGACTTGATTGGCGAGCGGGGGCATCCCTGTTTTCATGGCTGCCGATGTTTGACTAGGTCCGATCTATTCAAGATCACTTGGAACAAACATATTGCCAGACAAGAACGGGATCTGTTTCACCGTATTGTTTTTTGTCACTGCACGTGGCGCTCCATTTACTTGCTTTTTCGAAAAATAGCGACTGTCGCGCGCGAGGTAATCAAATACGAGGTTGATTAGATGTGTTTTCTGTTTCATTGGAAAGGTGGGTGCCAACGTGAACCAAGCCGAACCAGGATTACACTACGACAAATATGTTCCAACTGCAGCGGCCTCAACAGCAGGCGGAACCTCTCCTCGTTGATTCCGTTCATAGACATTTTCCTGTGCTAGGCCACATGTAGCTTCGCGCAAGCCTGACTCACCCCATCCGGTCCGGTTCTTGTCTTGTTATAATCGATAGCAGGTAAAGACATGGGGGCACCGGCTCCCCCTTCGGCAACATCTTCCAACCCCTATGGCGGGAACTACTCCGCGGAGGAGCACAAGAGCGGCAAGTGATGTTGAGGAGCTGCGGCCAAACGGGACGCTTCACATGGAGGGGTGGGGGGTTCTTTTTATGTCTTGAGCTATCTGTCTCTTTTGGGAGGGTAAAAAGTATCTTGCAGAACAAGAGTCTTTTCTGACGGATTAAGTAAGACAGTTGATTGCTTTTTTTTGCGCGCGGCGATTTTGGCTGTTGGGCGTATTTTTTCCCTGTCCTGTCGGTGAGTTATCGTACGATCGCCTACGAGCAGCAAAGTGAGATAGGTTTCGCCGAAGGTGTTTCGTTTTTTGTCGTGACTGGTGTGCTGCGCAGCAGGGCAGTGCGCCCGGCGCTCCCCTTGGGCCAAACCACCTGAATGCGAGAGGCCTCGCGGATCTTGAGCCGCGTTGGCGGATAGGTTTAAGATCGGGGGATCTGTGTCTACTTAAGTCTTTTTGCCGGTCATGAATGGTACCAATTTGGTGTAGCTTCGCTTCCGGACGTTCACGTTTTCGGCTTGGAATTTCGTCACGGGGGGTTACGAAGGTTCAGAGGCATAGGCTCCCGGTTTGTTTGCTTACTTGTATTTTCTATGGTCGTGGTTGCCCGACTTTCAGGGAGATGTGCGTGTTCAGTTGCGCTCGTGTGACCGTTTGCGTCGATTCCGGCGGCCTCAGCTTGGGCTTCAATTCGTAGTTATATGTGCCACAGAGTGGGAACTCTTGTACTTCGTACATGCTGTTGAGGTCGATTTTGTTGTTATTGGCTGGTCGATCGGTCCAGATTCCTTTCTCTTTTGTGGTGTTTCTTGTTGGTGTGGACACTGCGAGAGTTGGTTTGGTTGTGTGGCATATTCGTCTCGGAATGGGTGGGTAAAGAGGGGTACTTGTTCGACGTCATCGTGCTGGACTTGCTTCAAAGATGTGCTGCTGCAGGTTCGTGTCAATGGGCTGCTGCACGACGAGGGCGGACGGCGCGAGAGAATATCCGTGTATCGTATATTATCGAGTACCATACGCTGTTGTGTTATTTCTGTGCAGGAGAGTGTCTCTGGTTCGGTAGAATGAAGGAGACCTGTCGTTTGTGGGGTGACGTTATATTCGTGTTGTGAACTACAGACAGTCTATATAGCAAGCAGGATTAATAAATTTCGACATGGTCAGTCTGGGACAATTTGTCCATTTTTTATTTTTCGCGATATCTGATGAAAGAAGTCGATTCAGGAGGAATACAAGCCATCTTGGTGATCCCCAAAACAAGGCGAGAAACATATATATAAAAAAGGGAAAACGACACAACAGGGTATATACCCTGGTCGAAAAGCGACACAACTGGGTACACAGTCATTAACAGCAGAAAATGCGCTTTTTTGAATGGTCACCGCCCAATTTCACCCCGGTGCGTCGCTTTTCGACCAGGGTATACCCTGCCGTGACCACTTTTCTCAAAAACTGTACCCTGTTTTCGAAAATGTACCCTGACTTGTCGGGAAATCAGACCCTTTCATCAATCATTTCCCCCGCAGGAATCTTCCCAACTCCTTTCCCCTCCAACCATGAGATACTACAGTTGTACCAAACGGCGACTCTTCCCGCCCAATAACAACCATGGCAACGGGGCAGGAATCAGTTTCCGCCCCTGCGAAACAACACCAACGATCAACTCTTCCGCTCTAAATCAACAATGGCAGCCGGGCAATACCCCAGCACAACTCTGTTCCGTTTGGAAACATGTACACACGTACGATACCCCGTGAACGACTGCTTGCTGCAGTGTATATGCGAGATGCACGGGTCACGCTATGAAAGCGAGACCGATCCTGCATGGTTGACATGCATATATATGCACATATTTGCCAATGTGTCGCGCTGCGCTGAGGGTGGGTCCTACGTAATTTTTTTGGACTCGAATGTTTGGGGTGTCGGCGCGTGTACTATGTTATCACGCTCGCGGGCTCTTGTCGAGAGCGTGTTGCACAAAGGAGTGACTCAAGTTCCTTGATTAACTATTAACGAGTGAGAGACATGGGCAGGCAAGCAGAGCCTACACGTCAAGTCCATCACACCCATCATGTACAATATCTATCTGCGTAACCCCCGGAGATCTCGGAGATTCGTATCCTGCCGAGTACACACACAAACAGCCCCCCTACTCGGTACGAGACACGATTACGAGATCCTCCGTACATACATCGCCAAGTAAAACGGCAACAATTCAAAAACCATTCACCTTTTGTATCCACAAATCATCTCAACTCCCGGATCTATCGAATACTCAAATTTCAGGTTACTCCTCCTTCTTATGACTATGGAACTTCACTAAAAGTCTTAACAAGCACCCCTCTCGAGAAAACGTCGTCACCACATTCTCAAGCAGTCAAAAACAAAGAATTATACTTGGAAAAATACTCAGCAAAGATCAACATTACATCAGA
>CACKRE030000968.1:8359-20491 GCA_902602495.3 Ectocarpus sp. CCAP 1310/34
GTCGTCTCGGGCATAGGAGGTGGGTTCAAAAGGCGGGAAGGGATATCGTTAGGATAGACAGACCAGAGACGACAGTTTTGAGCCACCTTGGCAAAGTAGAAAGGAACGATTGGCCATTGGTAATCGGTCCTGTGGGAACAATGCTCCGTCCTCTCGAGGACGCGTGGTCAATGGTCAAACCGCTCAGTAAGGCATGCAAAACATAAGAGTACGCCCCCGTCTCTGGCTGACGGTAAACACCAGTCCCCCCTCGGTGTAAATGATACTGGCGCCCCCACAACTCAACGGCATCACTGCTGCTGCTGTGTAGTACACGAGATGAACCAATGGTAGCAAACGTAACAACGCACGAGCCTGCTGCAGGTACTTTATTTTTCGAAAAAGAAACACNACACCAATGGTAGCAAACGTAACAACAACGCACGAGCCTGCTGCAGGTACTTTATTTTTCGAAAAAGAAACACTATTATTCCACCTCCCGATCCAGTATTTTTTATCGCGAGAAGGGTCCAGCCGTCCAGCCGTCCCTTTCGCTCGTCAACCGTGCGGTACCACGAACTTTACAGCCTTTTNAGAGCACAGCTCTCACTCTCAGCTACACAAAGAGAAACGTCCCAATAAGAAACATGATCGATCGTGCGATACCCCCAAGACAAAAGTAGCAAGGGTAGGGGCATGTCGAATAAGGAACGTCCGACTGCTGCTGCACAGCTGCTACCATACTCCCACCCCATAAGTCTTCTTTTGGTAGGGGGAGAGTGGTTAGCTTCACGGCGCCCTCANTAATAAGAAACATGATCGATCGTGCGATATCCCCAAGACAATAGTAGCAAGGGTAGGGGCATGTCGAATAAGGAACGTCCGACTGTTGCTGCACTGCTGCTGCCATACTCCCACCCCATAATAAGTCTTCTTTTGGTAGGGGGAGAGTGGTTAGCTTCACGGCGCCCTCAGTGCCCCAACGCCGCCGCGGGCTGCGCTACTCACCACTGCTGCTGCACTGCTGTGTTGCCACAACCCTCAACGTTCACCACATCGAGCTGTCCCTTTTATCCTCCATGATGTTTTTACGTGTTGTTTTCCTCGTCATAAATGAAAAAATACTTCTACATAATATACATAAATAAAAATAGGAGAAGCACCAGGATATGACAGCCCCAAGGAAAAAGAAACCCGTTGAAAGAAATTGGCCGACTTGACGAGGACTGGACCGAAATAAGTTGATACTCGACCCGAATTTGACGTTTCGTATCTCCGGGCCCGTCCTGTAGACCACCGGGGCGATGAAAGATTTAGTCCTAGGTCGCACCGAGAGAGACCATCCACTTACAGTTGCGGCCCGCCATTAAGAAAAATGTAGTCTAGAACACCTTCCGCCAGCCGTGGGGCCTACACAAAACTCCATATGTATGATGAACTATGCTCGACGGTGGTATCGAATAAGAAACCGATCGTTCCCACCCAATGTGTAGGCTTCCCGGCACACTTTATGCACATACATGCTCGGGTTTTTCTTCACAATAATTGGATCCTATCTATTGGAATTGCGTGGATAAATTCTGCCATTATTATGTAATTAATTTCACAATGCAATCCGTAGCATAGTCTACAATCATGTGCATACGCCTAAACGGGAATTTCAAGTCCCCCGCTTTCGTCCCGCGTGCTGTGTCCGATTCGCAGGAGGAGCTGAAATGCATTTTCGTCTACTGCTGTATTCTACCATCCATTGCGCACTATAGAGGTCCATCCTCTCGATCGGAAATATCGGGGGGTGCGTGCGTACTTGATATTACTTGAGAGGGGTGCCTGCCAGCCTACCTCTTAGCAAGAACCACCGGCTGGTGTGACATCAGTATACACCATGGATAAGTACTACATATNATAAGAAACCGATCGTCCCCACCCAATGTGTAGGCTTCCCGGCACACTTCATGCACATACATGCTCGGGTTTTTCTTCACAATAATTGGATCCTATCTATTGGAATTGCGTGGATAAATTCTGCCATTATGTAATTAATTTCACAATACAATCCGTAGCATAGTCTACTATCATGTGCATACGCCTAAACGGGAATTTCAAGTCCCCCGCTTTCGTCCCGCGTGCTGTGTCCGATTCGCAGGAGCTGAAATGCATTTTCGTCTACTGCTGTATTCTACCATCCATGGCGCACTATAGAGGTCCGTCCTCTCGATCGGAAATATCGGGGGGTGCGTGCGTACTTGATATTACTTGAGAGGGGTGCCTGCCAGCCTACCTCTTAGCAAGAACCACCGGCTGGTGTGACATCAGTATACACCATGGATAAGTACTACATGTTGGTGTTGCACTACACTCTTGCTCTGTTGAAACGGGCAGGGTTACTCCGACTGTTAGATATACTCGCAGCAGTATCTGGTCGTGAGGATCCTAAGGGGATTCGTGTTGGGAATTTCGTGTGCTGTAGAGTACCACCGGTGCAGTCACGGGGACCCTTTTGGCGCGGTTGGTACGACGAGGCTTGCGTGTGTGCTGCGCATTTCTTCCTTCTCTCCCTCCACCGCCACCGCCGTCTCTCTCCAATCAAGTTTCCTTCTCCCACTCTCTTCCACCTACCTCTCAACCTCTNGTAATTAATTTCACAATACAATCCGTAGCATAGTCTACTATCATGTGCATACGCCTAAACGGGAATTTCAAGTCCCCCGCTTTCGTCCCGCGTGCTGTGTCCGATTCGCAGGAGCTGAAATGCATTTTCGTCTACTGCTGTATTCTACCATCCATGGCGCACTATAGAGGTCCGTCCTCTCGATCGGAAATATCGGGGGGTGCGTGCGTACTTGATATTACTTGAGAGGGGTGCCTGCCAGCCTACCTCTTAGCAAGAACCACCGGCTGGTGTGACATCAGTATACACCATGGATAAGTACTACATATGTTGGTGTTGCACTACACTCTTGCTCTGTTGAAACGGGCAGGGTTACTCCGACTGTTAGATATACTCGCAGCAGTATCTGGTCGTGAGGATCCTAAGGGGATTCGTGTTGGGAATTTCGTGTGTTGTAGAGTACCACCGGAGCAGTCACGGGGACCCTTTTGGCGCGGTTGGTACGATGAGGCTTGCTTGCGTGTGTGCTGCGCACTTCTTCCTTCTCTCCCTCCACCGCCACCGCCGTCTCTNGAGAGGGGTGCCTGCCAGCCTACCTCTTAGCAAGAACCACCGGCTGGTGTGACATCAGTATACACCATGGATAAGTACTACATGTTGGTGTTGCACTACACTCTTGCTCTGTTGAAACGGGCAGGGTTACTCCGACTGTTAGATATACTCGCAGCGGTATCTGGTCGTGAGGATCCTAAGGGGATTCGTGTTGGGAATTTCGTGTGTTGTAGAGTACCACCGGTGCAGTCACGGGGACCCTTTTGGCGCGGTTGGTACGATGAGGCTTGCTTGCGTGTGTGCTGCGCACTTCTTCCTTCTCTCCCTCCACCGCCACCGCCGTCTCTCTCCAATCAAGTTTCCTTCTCCCACTCTCTTCCACCTACCTCTCAACCTCTCTCTCAACCTCTCTCTCTCGGCCTAACACGGCCGACTACCCATTGCCCCAAGTAACGCCCAGGACGGGCTTGCTGCACCCCGCTTAGTTTACCTTTCACACTAGTGCGATATCACGGTATCTGCGCGCGGACGTAGCCTTCCGGGGGTTGTGCAGTCACGCGCAATCGGTAGACTCCCACAACAACAGACACCATGGAGGGCAACGACCTCTCCGCCCTTAGTGGAGACGAGCTACAACAAAAAGTGGAGGAGATCGTCCAGCAACGAGTACAAGCCGAACTCGAAGCCAGCAGGATCAACGAGGGTGAAGTCACCTACGCCCAACCACCAGCCGGCAACCCAGTCCCCCTACCGGCAACCAGTCATCACCCTCCAGCCAGGACAAACCAGCCACCTTCAACGACCCCAGCAGCGTCGCACACATCGTGGCGCAAGCGGCTACAGCGACAGCTGAGGCCATTGCTTTGCCCGGTCAGGCACGTTACGTGTCAATCCTGGCTCAGAAATAGAACCTTGGCTTGATAGTGTGAAGAAGGAGCAGGACTTGTATATTTTGTTTGATATTTTTCGTGGTAAGATGATTTCATATTTTCAGGAGGAGGGTGTGTATGATGCGTTGGAACTGGAGGTCGAGGTCAAGGTCGGAGGTGTGAATGTAGCAGAGCTTCGGAGANTGTGCTGCGCATTTCTTCCTTCTCTCCCTCCACCGCCACCGCCGTCTCTCTCCAATCAAGTTTCCTTCTCCCACTCTCTTCCACCTACCTCTCAACCTCTCTCTCAACCTCTCTCTCTCGGCCTAACACGGCCGACTACCCATTGCCCCAAGTAACGCCCAGGACGGGCTTGCTGCACCCCGCTTAGTTTACCTTTCACACTAGTGCGATATCACGGTATCTGCGCGCGGACGTAGCCTTCCGGGGGTTGTGCAGTCACGCGCAATCGGTAGACTCCCACAACAACAGACACCATGGAGGGCAACGACCTCTCCGCCCTTAGTGGAGACGAGCTACAACAAAAAGTGGAGGAGATCGTCCAGCAACGAGTACAAGCCGAACTCGAAGCCAGCAGGATCAACGAGGGTGAAGTCACCTACGCCCAACCACCAGCCGGCAACCCAGTCCCCCTACCGGCAACCAGTCATCACCCTCCAGCCAGGACAAACCAGCCACCTTCAACGACCCCAGCAGCGTCGCACACATCGTGGCGCAAGCGGCTACAGCGACAGCTGAGGCCATTGCTTTGCCCGGTCAGGCACGTTACGTGTCAATCCTGGCTCAGAAATAGAACCTTGGCTTGATAGTGTGAAGAAGGAGCAGGACTTGTATATTTTGTTTGATATTTTTCGTGGTAAGATGATTTCATATTTTCAGGAGGAGGGTGTGTATGATGCGTTGGAACTGGAGGTCGAGGTCAAGGTCGGAGGTGTGAATGTAGCAGAGCTTCGGAGACTTTTTTGGCAATGATGTGGTAGACAAGTCTTTCAAACTATGGAATATTATCATCAACAAGGTATTTTACCCCCCGATTCAGAGCTTGATTCTGGCGTGTGAGAGTCCACAAAAAGGCTGGAATATCGTGACAGAATTTCATGGGAAGAAGCAGTCAGAAAGTCGAGGTTGGAGCAGGACTGGAAGGAACTGGAGATGAAAGAGTCCGAGAGTCCACAGGACTATAATGCCCGCTCAGAAGCCCTTCACCTGCGTCTAGCATCTATAGGCACGATTAAGGATAAAACAGATGCCAACAAAGGCATTGCTCGTGGCCTTCCCTCTTCGTTGTATGCCGTGCAAAAAGGAGTACTGCTTGACCATGATGTCCTGACGTTGCGTACCCTTGAGACTGTGGTGAGGGACGCCCAGGTGGAGATGGGGCGCCAGAGGAGCAAGGGGGAGAGGCGCGAGGTGGAGCTCGCTCTCGCCGCGTCCGGCATGGGCCGGCGCGGCGGGGGCAGTGGGGGGGCATACGGGGGTCAAGACGGCGGTCACATAGCAGCTAGCGGCCAAGATCGAGACGGCGAGAAGAAAAAGGGTGACGTGTTTGACGACGACCCCGGCGGATTTTGCCGCTACCACCAGTCCGAGCTTCACACCNGTACTGCTTGACCATGATGTCCTGACGTTGCGTACCCTTGAGACTGTGGTGAGGGACGCCCAGGTGGAGATGGGGCGCCAGAGGAGCAAGGGGGAGAGGCGCGAGGTGGAGCTCGCTCTCGCCGCGTCCGGCATGGGCCGGCGCGGCGGGGCCAGTGGGGGGGCATACGGGGGTCAAGACGGCGGTCACATAGCAGCTAGCGGCCAAGATCGAGACGGCGAGAAGAAAAAGGGTGACGTGTTTGACGACGACCCCGGCGGATTTTGCCGCTACCACCAGTCCGAGCTTCACACCAACGAGCAGTGTCGTTTCTAGCAGTAACTGCGGCGCGCGCGTTCGAGAGAGGGCGCCGAGGAACGAAGCTCGGGCGGCGGCAGCCGCGGTGGCGGCGGTAGCCAGCGAGGGGGTAAAACGCCGCCGGGGCCCGGCCGCGGTGGCGGGCGATGGGTGAGGATAGAAGGGCAGCAGCACCACACCGGTCATGGTGGCGGTGGCTGGAGCCAAGCCTCACCCCCCCCGCGACCTCTTCGTGGACGTGGGCCTGGTGGTCGTCTGGGGCGTCACCCGGGGGGTCGTGGGCCCGCGGGACGCAACAGCAGCGACGGTCGTGCCGAGAGAGAGCGGGCAGGGAGAGGCCCGGGGCACGCGCATTCTGGCCACGGAAAAGAGCAGGCGTACGTTGTGTACTACGCCAAAGATGATGGTGGCTGCTACGAAGAGTACGGCTACTACGATGACGGATACTACTACGACGACGGCTACCACGACGCCGGGTACGCTCACTACGCCGGCGGTGGGGGCAGCTACAACTAATCCTCAGGGTACGAAGACAGCCGTTCATCTGACGGCGGCATCCACTACGTCTACTACCCTCCCGCTGGCGAAGATTCGTTATCCGAGCAGCCACCCCGCGAGCAGCAGCAGCACCGCTTCCTCCTCGTCCTCTACTCCTTCTCCTGGCGCGCCTCCATCTTCGGACTACCTCCACCTCTGCAAGGCACAATCGGTGCCCCTAGGCAAGTCTTACCACGAAGATTTTTGTGGTAGGATATGAGTGACGGTTGGAGTTGAGTCTGCTGCGTCTGCTTCGTCTTTGCTGAGTGTGGAATCTAGTGACGGACCGCCTGGTAGCGAGAGATGGGTAGCTGACTCAGGAGGCAGCAACAGTTTTACCAACAGCAACCTGCACATGTACGACCTGCAAGAGATCCTCGCCAGGAGGAAGTGTGTCGTTGTAGGTGATGGTCGACTGCTCGAAGTGCAAGCTATCGGTAGCANTGTACGACCTGCAAGAGATCCTCGCCAGGAGGAAGTGTGTCGTCGTAGGTGATGGTCGACTGCTCGAAGTGCAAGCTATCGGTAGCATCAATCTTAGTTTCTTTCAGGAGAATGAGAATGGTGAAAAAATGACGATGTGTGTGAAGCTCACTGACGTGTCTGTAGTAGAGAGCCTGAGCTTCAACTTGTTTCAACGCATGCTGCTTGTCTAAAGCAACAAATCATTCACGACGAGCGTGGTGCAACCCTACAAAATGGACTGCTCTTTGCTAGAGAGGAAAAAGTGTCTGTAGAGTATGCCATGCGGTTGCCGTACGACCCATCTGCGACTATAGTTGACTCTGCTGCTTTGCCCGCATTCGCGACTGCCCCCGATTCCGCCCCCGCCGTTGGCTCCGCGCGTTTCCTTCTCCCAAGAAAGGGGCTCCGCGGAATCATTGGTGTCCGTGTTGCGTGTTCCTCCCGCTGGCTCTGCTAGCGTAGTACCTTCGGCTGATAGCGTCCCGCCCATTGGTCCCACCAGTGTAGTACCTGCGAGTGAGAGCGTCCCGCCAGCCGGCTCTGCCGACGTTGTACCTTCCTCGGCGTCCGAGTTTGTGTGTGTGGGTACTTTTCCGGGTATGGATCTTGGAGATACGAGTGTGCTCACCGACGAGCAGCTCATGGATGGGTATGATGACACCCCGTATCAAGATTTTTTCCCGGTGTTCATCCCAGAGAGTGACGCTGCAAATGTGGCTGGTGTTTTGGATAGCATTGATGTTGGTGCTGATTTTGACTTCGGTGCGGCCGCTCTTGGCCCTTTGCTCTTGGTTCGACTGAAAAGTCCGTTGATATCAACCGCTTCCACCGCTCCCTTGCCCACGCTTGCGAGCCTCTTTTGAGAGAAACTGCCCAGCAAAGAGGCATCGTGCTCACCGGCAAGCTGGAACCGTGCACGGACTGCATGAGGGCGAAGGGCAGGCGAGGGTCGGTGTCGCGGGGCCCGGAGCGCGGGCGTCTAAGCCCCTCGGGCGTGTTCGCCTGGACCTGTGTGGACCGCTTGGGCCTTCCCTGGGCGGCAACCTCTACCTTTTTGTCGCCGTGGACAGCGCCTCGCGGTGGAAGAAGGTCTACGGTCTCCGGCGGAAGTCCGATGCGCTGGGGGCAACGAAAAGGCTGCTGGCGGACGTGGGGCGGTACGACCTCGGGCGCATCGAGTGGTTCCGCGTCGACGACGGCACCGGGTGGACCCGCGGCGACTTCCGGCGCTTCTGCGATGACAACGGCATCGGCGTCGAGTTCACCCCGCCTGGCGTTCCGCAGTACAACGGCGTCGTCGAGAGTGCCATCTGGCGCATCATGAAGGTCGGTATGGCCGCTCGCCNGAGATGTTCACCGGCGAGTAGGGGCCGTTCCGCGTGCTGCCGTTCTTCCAACCCGGCTTCATGCGTGAGGATCGCCGCACCAAGCTCGACGACCAGGCCACCCTCTGCTACTACCTGAACGGCGGCGACAACCACCCGAGCGGCACCGTCAAGGTCCTCAAGGCGTCCACCGGCCGCGTCGTCTACACCAACAACGTGTCGTGAGTGACGTCGGCGCCAGCCGGCGAGGGGGGTTCGGCTGGTATCACCGCTGCGCTGACACCCCCCCCGTTCACGCCGCCGGTCGCCTCGATCAACTTTGGCCCAGCACAGACGCCATCGACCGCCGCACCGACGCCGCCAGCGCCCACGCCGTCGCCCGTTCCCGCTCCCGCTGCCGCTTCGCCCCCTGCCGCAACGCCGCCGCCAGCGACCACGCCGCCGCCCGCTCCCACCCCTTCACAGCCGCCCTCTGCCACTTCGCCGTCACCGTCGGCGACCCCCGCTACTGGCCAGCCGTCCTCTGCCGCTTCGCCGTCACCGTCGGCGATCCCCGATCCAGACCAGCCGCCGTCGCCGCCGGATCCCGCGATGCCCCCGCTTACGGCTCACACCANAGACGCCTTCGACCGCCGCACCGACGCCGCCAGCGCCCACGCCGTCGCCCGTTCCCGCTCCCGCTGCCGCTTCGCCCCCTGCCGCAACGCCGCCGCCAGCGACCACGCCGCCGCCCGCTCCCACCCCTTCACAGCCGCCCTCTGCCACTTCGCCGTCACCGTCGGCGACCCCCGCTACTGGCCAGCCGTCCTCTGCCGCTTCGCCGTCACCGTCGGCGATCCCCGATCCAGACCAGCCGCCGTCGCCGCCGGATCCCGCGATGCCCCCGCTTACGGCTCACACCATGCGGCAGCTTCGCCCGGGTACAAAGGCCGAGGGTATGACAGACCCGCGGCTGCCAAGCCGTACGAGATCGGGCACAAGGCACAGCACAGGACTCATCTCGATGCTAGACAAGAACACTCTGGTGTCGATGCTGGAGGCTCGGAGCGCGGTGGATGAGGAGCGCAGGGAGCTGGGGGGGGCGGAGGCCGGAGAGCCGGGGGGAGCGGGGGCTGGAGAGCAGGCGGGAGCACTCGCAGCGGTGGACCCGGGGGCTGGAGGAGCGGGCTTTCCACTCGNCTGACCTTCCGCACTGCTAGGCCAGCGACCCTCATGTTCCAAAGAGCTACAAGTGGCCATGGCGTCGGAGCACCGGCACCTGTGGAGCGACTCTATGCAAAGGAAGTTTTATGGCTTGTTGGAAGCGGGGACCTTTACTCCGGCGAAGTAGCAATTGGTGGAGAACGTAATTATCGCTAAGTGGGCATTCGTTTGGAAGGCAGATGAGTTTGGATGGCCCACAAAGGTTAAGTTGAGGCTTGTAGCGAGAGGTGATATGCAGAGAGAGTACATTGACTTTGGAGAGTTGTACGCGCCTACCGTTTCTGTTTCACGTGTTAGGATGTTGGCTGTTTTGGCGTGCGAGTTGAACCTCGACTTGTGTCNTGGTGGCGAACGTAATTATCGCTAAGTGGGCATTCGTTTGGAAGGCAGATGAGTTTGGATGGCCCACTAAGGTTAAGTTGAGGCTTGTAGCGAGAGGTGATATGCAGAGAGAGTACATTGACTTTGGAGAGTTGTACGCGCCTACCGTTTCTGTTTCATGTGTTAGGATGTTGGCTGCTTTGGCGTGCGAGTTGAACCTCGACTTGTGTCATTTCGATATTGAGCAAGCTTTTGTGCGTTCGGAGTTGGAGGAAGACGTGTACATGCGTTTGCCGCAGGGATGTGGAGCTCTATCTGGAATGACTGAAAAACTAGGCGAGAGTCTGTATGGCTTGAGACAGACATCTAGGCAGTGGCATGCAATGCTGATAGGTGTTTGGTGGCGTTAGGTTTTGAGCAGTGCATGGCCGATGCTTGTGTGTTTCGTTTGATTGAGGATGGATGTGTTGTTTTGATTTTGGTAGTACATGTAGTTGACGTTTTTGCTGTGGGAGAGAGGGAGACATGTGACAAGCTTAGCGCCGACCTTAACAAGTCCGTGCCAGTGAAGAACCTCGAAGAGTTGAGATGGTATTCTGGGTTCTTTTACGAGAGGAACAAGGAGACCGGTAAGTTGACGATTTCTCAGCAGACTTTCACGGATGAGCTAGCAGCAGAAAATGGAGTAGTGGGAGGTAAGAGCGTTCCGATGTCTTCGGGGGTGAAGCTTTCTGATTTTGATGCGGATGAAGTGGCGACAGACTTTGCGTTTCGTGAGCTGGTAGTATTTTTGATGTGACTGGCGACTCAGACTAGGCCAGACATCGCGAATGCAGTAGGGGAAGTAGCTAGGTATTGCGCATCTCCGAAGCTGGTACACTGGAATGCAGCGATGGATATTTTGGGCTATGCGAGAAGGACGGGTCACTTTGGTATTTCGTTTCAGAGAGGTACGGTAGAGGGTTTCAGTTTGCAGGGGTACGCTGATGCGGACTTTGCAAGCCAGGCAGCAGACCGTAGGTCGGTATCAGGGGGGATCGTGACGTGTGGAGGAGGCGCTGTGTCTTGGTTTTCCAGAACGCAAAAATGCGTCACGCTTTCGACGACAGAAGCAGAGTACGTCGCGCTAGGCGACGTAGTGAAGGAGATTTTGTTTTTGAGGCAGATTTGGCGTTTCATGTTGCCGCAGGTCGGCATGCCGTGCATCCCCGTCTTCGAGGACAACCAGGGGGCGATTCAACTAGCGCAGNCGCGCTTGGTGACGTAGAGAAGGAGATCCTGTTTTTGAGGCAGATTTGGCGTTTCATGTTGCCGCAGGTCGGCATGCCGTGCGTCCCCGTCTTCGAGGACAACCAGGGGGCGATTCAACTATTTAGCGCAGAACCCCACCTCAAACTCGAACTCGAAGCACATAGATAGATGTAAGGCACCATTTTCTCAGGGAACTGGTAGAGAGGAAAGAGATTTCGGTAATCCACGTGCCGTCGCCGTACCAGCGTGCAGACTTGCTTACGAAGAGTTTGTCGAAGGATGCTTTTGAGTCTCACCGTGATTTTGTGATGAATTTGGCATCAGCGTTCATTGTTTTTCTGATGAGTTTCTATTGGTTTTATTTTCATTTTCCGCGCCAAGTATTCGTTACGCGCGATGCAGCATTCATTCATGTTTCTTTGAACGATTTTTCTCTCGTACATTTTATTTTCGTCTAGACTAGTCTTGATGGCATATATTCTGGAAAAGATCTCTTTTGGTTGAGATATCGGATGTTAGCGAAGTTTTCAGTGAGTGTTGCGAGCAGGGGGGATGTTAGATATACTCGCAGCAGTATCTGGTCGTGAGGATCCCAAGGGGATACATGTTCGGAATTCTGTGTGTTGTAGACTAACGCCGGTGCAGTCACGGGGACCCTTTTGGCGCGGTTGGTACGATGAGGCTTGCGCGTGTGCTGCGCACTTCTTCCTTCTCTCCCTCCACCGCCACCGCCGTCTCTCTCCAATCAGGTTTCCTTCTCCTTCTCTCTCTCCACCTCTCTCTCAACCTCTCTCTCTCGGAATGACACGGCCGACTACCCAGTGCCCCAAGTAACGCCCAGGACGGGCTTGCTGCATCCCGCGTAGTTTGTTCGTGAGCTCTGGCAACAGTACTTGCCGTGCGGACTTGGGGCTGCTGTTTAACTGGTTGAATTAGCACGCGATAGAGAAGGCACGAAGGGAGAGAGAGCGGAAGGAGAGAGTGCCCCGAACTCACGAGAAAAACGGGGGCTCCGCGCTCTCACCAAACTGTCTCGCCACATACCTCTCCAGGTATATCCTATCTGCGTCCTACGTAACGGCTACTTTTGGCTTGTCTACT
>CACKRE030000969.1:0-14381 GCA_902602495.3 Ectocarpus sp. CCAP 1310/34
CCATGGAGCAGCCGGAAGCCGCCGCTGACGCCCCCACCATGGAGCAGCCGGAGGCTCCCGCTGACGCCCCCACCATGGAGCAGCCGGAAGCCGCCGCTGACGCCCCCACCATGGAGCAGCCGGAAGCCGCCGCTGACGCCCCCGCCAAGCAGGAGGCTGCCGCTGACGCCCCCACCATGGAGCAGCCGGAGGCCCCCGCTGACGCCCCCGCCATGGAGCAGCCGGAGGCCTCCGGCAGCATCGATGCTGCGGCGAAGACGGGCGGCGACGATGGACTCGACACCACCGATCGTGGAAACGGGTGGCATGTCGTGGGCAAGAGTCGTCGCACGACGACCGGTGGCGAGGTGCGTACGCATTAGGCCCCCATTTTTTTCTTCTGTAAACCTAGTAGAAAATTCTGAAAATGTGTCGAAGCACATTCAACTCCATCAGGCTTACGACAAAGATGCGACGATCTCTTCAATCCTAGGAGCTGCATAATACCACACACTCCAATGTTTACCAATGCTGTTGTTGGAAGGTAGTGTGTCAGTCTTCGTGGTATGGCGCGCTTGAAACGACCTCGTACTAATTTGAGAAGCAACCCCATCGTTTGTTTTGCTTTTCTCCATGTAGGGTACGAACCGGCCTCAGTACACGAGCGAGAACCAGTTCGGCGTGCTTTGTTTCGAAGATGAAGAGGATGACGACGAGAGAATGTTCACGGTAGTGTGGAAGCCGCGTAGCTCTGCCCAGCTTCCCCGGTACCGGTCTCACTGGGAGGGGGCGCGCCCGCCCCGCCGGGGGCGCCGGGTGGCTGGTAGGCGCAAGGCTCAGCCCAGTACCCGGGGAGGGCAAGGAGGTAGCAAGTACCTCAAACCTTGCCCCGCGAGAGACACACGGGTCGAACGCAAGCGTGGGGGAGGACGTGGACAGGAGGCGCGCGGGGCGACCTGGTCTGGGGTGGTGAGGGGCGGAGCCCACCCAGGAGACGAGGAGGTGTGTATGCTGTGAACAATGTTTCTGCTTTGGCCAGGATAGATTTTGGGTTTGTTTCTTCACATTAAAAACCGTTCCGATCTCTCCACCCCAGTAAACCCCCTGTATGTCCGTACTGATCCAACACTTGACGCGGTCGATTCCTATGATCACAGGCCAACGTACCCGCAAAAGAATGCGCTTGATAAAACGTGCGTGTTTTCGTTCCCTAACCGTCACGTATCACTCTCGTCTCATTACCGTCCAGGCACCTGCGTCTGCCGGTGCTATTCCGTCCGCTTCCGCGTCGAGTTTCCCGTCTTCATCCGAGGCCCCGGGGGATGCTGCACCAGTTGACGGGCGGTGCCAAAACGACACGTGCGACGAGGTAGCGACTTGGTGCTATTGTGGTGGCGAAGTGCAGTTCTGTCAGAGTCACTCCTACAAAACCCCCGGCTGGGCGCCCAAAGTCGTGGGACGGAGGAAAAGGAAGCCGTCAGCTAAAGTGAACGAGGGCGCCAACACGGGGGCGCTGGATGACGACGAGGATCCAGAGGCCAAGAAACGGCGGGTAAGAGATTGCACACAAGCGATTTATTCTCGGAGCTAGACAGCATGTTTTTTTTCTTGTTAGATGTCGAAAAATCTCACGTGTCAAATGCACAACCATCTCTCTTGAAAACACATCACTTCACAAGAGTGTAGAATAGGGAGGATGTGTCGATTTTTGCGGCGTCTCTGTATCCATTGTTTGTCGCATTTTTTGAAGGCATCATGTCAAGCTTACATATACAAAACATTGAAGTTTCCAAGATGCTAAAGTTCACGGTAATGACAAAAAACGCCCTTGTGACCCCATTGCCTGCCACGTGATAAACGACAGGGTGTGAAAGGTGGTGCGGCCGACCCAAAGCCTTCGTCTGGGAAGCAAAAGAAGAAGCAGTACTCGTCCCCTGAAACCACGGACGACGACGAAACGATGGACACAGGTGGGGGGGAAGAGAGTGAGGGTGGTAGCGACGCAAACGAGGGTGGCAGCGATGAAGATGGCGAGATCAGCAGCGCTGAGACAGAGAGTGGTTTCTTGGCTCCGCGTTGGGACGGCCGCACCCAATTGGGGGACCATCTGATCAAACCAGTCTCGCCAGAAATGCGGGTACATGAGAAATGGTCCAGGCGTGAAATCAAAGACCGTAAAGCTATGTCCGACGGAACTTGGGCCAAAGCTGGCGGGGAAGCGGGAAAAAACGCCGGGACCCACGCCATTTCAGCCATTAAGTTGGAGGAGCTCGTAGTGGCTGGCTTGACGAAGGATAAGGATGATCTCGAAATCGTGAAGGACGAAGTCTACTTCAACGTCCGCACGAAAGGGTTCAAGGAGTCGTACAACATGGTCAGCAAAGTGTTTCCTGGTGACATTGGGATCATCATGGGCGCAACTAGGGTGAACATGGACGGCGTCCATTACACGGTGGTTTCGGTTGAGGATGGTCGATACAGTCTTGCAAGAGATGGGGACTCGTGTGTGATCGAGCTTGGTCAGTGGGAGGTTCTGGAGAATCGGATTCATGACGGCCAAGGTCACGCGACACTCGAAGAGGACCAACGGAAGTTTGCCATCAGCCTCATCTTGCAGTACGGGAACATGTGGTTGACCAAGGTCCCCTATCTCAACTACGGACAAGCGAAAATCCCCGAGGGGGAAGGCAGAGTGCAAGTTGCGAACATGACTTACAAGATGGACGTGTCCGCACGCCACGAGGACGCCATGACCGCGAGGTCTTTGACGAAGGCCGCTCTAAAAAAACTGAAGGTGGTGGACGCGATCGATGGGCTACGTTTCCCGGGTCAAATCCAAGAGGGAGACGACGATCTACGAACGTTTGCGGAGAGGGAAGGGTCTCTGGGTGAGCTCAACGGCTTGCAGAAGTTGCTGGGTGACATGAGCGGTCTGGACAGCAAAATAATGCTGAACATCAGGTCCAGCTACCCCCCTGGCAAGAAACCCACCGGAGACTTCAAGGCGGTGATCAACCACATGTTACGCGTGCCACAGTATGCATACCGTCTGGGTCGCCCGGTCAGCCTCCACGAAGGTTACCATCCGCTCTGCGACAAAGAAGTCACGGCACTAGGCCAATTTTTCCGTGGCTGGGAGGAAGACGACGTCAACCGAAGGCAATGTCTGGGCACTTCGTCGACCAGTGAAAACATGTCGTGGGCGACGCGTTTCGCGGTGCGGCGGTCGAGCATGATTTACCCGGATCTATTTCCGGCCTCGTTGGAGATAGAGTCGCGCGACACGCAGAAGTATGGCTCGGTCGTTGACAGCTCAGCGCACGTTAATGTGTTCACGAAGACCAGAAAGGCTAAGCACGTCATCAGGTGGATTTTGCAGAACGGAGGGGTTTGCGACAACACGGACAAACAAATTGACACAGCCGTGGCGATTTTTGAGCTGACGAAATCAACGGTAACGGATGCGCGGGGCAAAAAGAAGAATTACGACGACACCACGACCGGAAAGCAGGGAGACTCCAACACACTGAAGAAGGGCAAATTGCCCCTCTTGCTCCTTGATCCGTTGAAGAGCGAGGAATGCTTGCGACTCATGACGGAGGCCTTGACCAAGAACGGTTGGGGTTTCTTGCGGGGGGAAATCGACCGCATCGACCCGGGTGCATGGGGGAAGAACGGTCGGTGCTGGAAGATTGTCGTGGATGGGTTCAAAGACGCCACCGACAAGTCTAACCCCCTTGCAACTGACCATGATCACTTCGGTGGCCGGAGCAGGGAGGAAAAGAAACGGATCGCTCACATGGTGGAAAAGCTGAATGTTGCCGGCGTGGAGCTACGAGACTTCGAGGCTGCCTGGGGAGCGACATCGGTCGTGAGCGCTTTCAACGGGGCGTGTCTTCGTGACCAGTTTCATCGGTTTCTGAAGAAGAGGACAGCCCACATCCGATCTGAGAACAAGGTTACCGGGCGTCGTGGCCTCGGTGACGGGAGGAACGTCGACCGCGTGACGATGTGGCCACCGGGAAAAGGCAAAACCGGGAAATGCAAAGAGCGTGTGTTTGACCCGCTCTGCAGCGAGTGGCTGACGGTGTTGCTCGTCATTGGATGGGCGTTCTACGACAAGGAGGGTGTCGTCCTGGAAGACGAGATGGGAATCCCCAACTCCAGCGGGAAGTCCATCGGGAAGATGAAGCAGAAAGGAGCATTCGACATCGTGATGAAGAAGGTGGGGAGCACGTTCTTGGGTGTGGAGAATTTGACCCTGCACAACTTGAGGACGGTGGTTTCCTCGCTGGCGGTGAAGTATTTCTACGGGAAGGGCTACAACCTGAGCGACGCACCTCTCCTTCGACTGGCGGAGTCCATGGACACGGGTGTCAAGGTATGTTGAACGAATTCTAATTCATGGTTTTCTGGAGTGATGTGAACGAAATCTAATTCAAATTGAAGCTAAATTCGATCACCGTGACGAAGTGAACTGATTCTTTCGGCGTTTTTTGTGCACGGTCGATTCCAGATGCTGGTTGGACCATACAACGACGCCGTTCTTGGACCACTCCAACATGGACACCTGAAAAACGAGAAAGATGCAGACGTGTCGCTCGGGATCCAGGAGTTGGTCAGCTACTTCGCGGACCTAGAAAGGAAAGGGATCCGTGTTACCGGGGGGGTTACCGGGGGAGCGTCAGACGAAGTTCAGTTCATCAAGACCATGGGGCTGTCACAAGACTTCAAGGAGTTCATGGCGAAGAAGAAGAGGGAGGGGGACGAGGGGGGAGCCGCAGCGTCTAGCGGCAGCGCGACGTCGAAGAAACATCTGCGAACAGAGGATCCCGAGTGTCTTACACCACGGGCGAAGAAGGAGAGAACAGGGGAAACTTACGTCACGGTGAGTTTGAAACTAAAGAAGAGCTGGGTTTTTTAAAGATCGGTGGTGTACTACCCTACTTTTCCCGGTCTTCTGTCACAAACGTGTAAACTGATGACGCCAATTTTGACAACATTCATACAGGCCACAATGATGTCGGACGAGACAGTTTCATCGAAGATCGAGAGCGAAATGCGCTTCATCTTGAAGTGCATTACGACGGCGTTGAAGCGCGCCCGCGAGCGACAGATGGTGTTGGGCACCGGGACAAAGGATCCTGTGTATCGCTACTTGAGCGTCAAACAGAATCGCAATGGGAAGTTTGGCGTGGTTCGTAGGCTGGCCAGGGACGACGCCGAATTTGTGACAGACGGTGGTGATGTTCTGAAGGAATGGGACTGCATCGAGCAGAACAAGAAGAAGAAATTCAACAGATACGTTAAGGAGTTCTTTGTTGACAAGGGTGAGGCGTGGGTGTGGTGGAGCGATGAGGCTACGGCGTAGAGAATCGAAATCGTCTTGGCAGAGCAGGATGAAACGTCGGCGGGTAGAGCAGACTGGGTGTTTGTTTTCCTTGGCGAGTAGTCTGTCCGTAAGATGGAGTTTGTCGGCCATGTGCCTGTCATGCATCTGCCGTCTGCCTGGGATTGCGATTTCCTTAGCCCCGTGGATTATCTCGTAAGAGCAAGAAAAAATAAGTGGAGTCTGTCAGCAAGAGTCAGCTATATTGACACCTCGTCTCCGGGCGTTAAACGCGCCTCTAAATCCAGAGTTCGTGTGTAACACACGTGCATCGTTCTGGCGATAAATTGGCGGCAAGCGCCTCATGAGAAATCTATACAGAAAAGATTTGTTGTTCGTTTGTTCAACGTTCAGTCATTTTGACGCAACCATCAACATGGCTTCTCTCAGTGACGCTCTCTCGCCCGATGGCGCACAGGCCTCAAACGAGAGCAACTCAATAATGCACTCGAAAAAAAACGCGTCAAACAAAGTTAACGAGAAGGATGTCAGGGATGCGCTCGCTCGCCACACCCGAGGTCAAACCGAATGGGGGACCCCGGCAGGCTCCATCGACGTTTTCACGAGAGACGAAGTAATCGAGATCAAGCACTTCAAAAATTGGAAGAGTGGAGTCGGTCAGGTTAAGGCCTACGGAGAACACCATCCCTCACACAAGAAACGCCTACATCTCTTTGCGCACGAGGGAGAGAAGGCTCTAAAGTATTTTAAAATGGCCACGGAATTGTGTGTGAAGGACGGAATTCGCGTCACATTTGAAGAAGTGGTATCTGAAAGGAACAACCTGGGGGTAGAGGTGGTGGATGGGGCCGACGTGTTTAGGATAGGTTTTGCCGATGCCACGGGTCTACCTGTTGTCACCAGTGACATGTCGGATGCTCGGAAACGCGAGAACCTCAAGAGAGATGGAGCTCCCGACCCCCACGTCGCCTCTGAGCCCGTCTTCGCAGCTCAGAGCGCTACTGCTGCTGCAGCTACGGTTGATCCGGGGGCTAGGCCCGCTGCTGTCGTCGGTGGTCGCGATGACGTTGGTGCGGGTGGTGCTGCCGGCGACCAAAATGGTGGGACTGCGGGTGGACCAGTTTCAGGAAAGGCGGTGGCTAAAGCTACAAAGAGGAAAAACAAAACCAAGGTGAGGGAGTTCGTGACCGTATAATTTTATCAACAGTCAAGTTGAACAACAATCTTGACTAGACTAGACTACGCAAGTCTTAACCGCGTACCCCAACGCATATTGTCTCGTTTTGCAGCCGAAGCTAGCGTCGCCAGACGAGTGCGATGGAGTGATCAAGGTGGTGGCTGCACTCCGGGAAGCCTACGTGCGGGCCAAGCTCAAGAACAACGATGTCTACGGGTGGATGATTTCGAAGCGTATCAAAAAGTCAATGCTCCCCCTGGCATTCCAACTGCTCAAAAAAGACAAAGAGTACAACCCGCCGGAATGGTTTACGAAGCACGAGAATTTCGGGGTGGGTGGCTACCCCAAGGGCTTTGAGGAATTGGTCGAGAAAGTTGAGAATCAGATCGATGGATTCAGGTGGTCGTCTTGGAAACAGGACGGCGAGTAATCTGTCCGCAATATGGAGTTTGTCGGCCATTTGCCTGTCGTGCATTGGATTCTCTCGTAAGTGCAGGAAAAACAAGTGGAGTCTGCCAGCAAGAGTCCTGTTTGTTCGGTTCAGTTTCGTATGAGTGGGCCGGTACTGTAGACGAGAACGAATGGTGCAGTTCGAGGACGCTGTGAGGTTAGAAGCTGAGTTGATGGTACGTTGGCGTGTATGCGAAAGCTCCGGGACGTTAATGAAGAAGTGTTTGCCACGTATGAGATCTCGTCTCCGGACGTTAAACGTGCCGTTCATCGTTCTGGCGATAAATTTGCGGCAAGTGCCAATGGTCGTCCAAAATTTGTTTGAAGCCCTGGTGTAAATCGGCCCTATTGCTCTCTCTCTCTTTCTCTCTCGCGACCACATCACACCCCTGCCACGTGCGCATCTACGAAGCGCTTGAAGAATTTCTCTCCGTCGTCATCGAAATACGTCCTATACCACATAAACCACCGCTCCCCTTCTCCGAGCTCCGACGCTTTCCTCTTGCTTACTAGATCACGAAACAGCAGCCTGATTTTACTCTTGCCACCATGCTTGAGCACGGAGGCTCGGATCTGAGCAACAAACTCCATTCGCCTGGCGCCCAGTTTCTTCGTACTCGGTCTGGTACCTTTTTCTGTTAGATCCCCCAATTTTGTCACACAGGGCTACCGCTACACGGCATGAAAAAATATCCCGAGGCGCCCAGTCTAAATGTCACACGTAAAACAAAGCTCTTCCATTGTGAGGTTGCGCGAGCCTTCTTGGCAGGCGTGGCAGGTGCATTCTTGGCAGGCTTGGCAGACACGGCAGGTACGGCGTACAGGGTTCTAGGTTGTCTATATTTCACCACGTTCTTTTTTGTGTTCGAGCTGCCCTGGATTTTAGAAAACTTGTTTGCCGCTGGGCCGCCTGTGGCACATATTTGTTTCCAAGAATAACAACAGTGGGACATCATTATTTCGTTTTACACTCCGGGTGCCTCATCACTTACTTCTTCGGCGAGGCGGTCATCATGTGTGCCAGCTGTCAGTGCAAGACTCGCCGCAAAGTAGTGACGGTTACGTGTCGGTTCGGAGTTGGTCTATTGGGCTATTCGTCTGTGTCCTAGGATCTGTGTGTTGAGTGACGAGCCGCGTGGCTCGCACTCCTGTTTCTCTCTGATACTCTTGAACTCCTGATTACATACCCTCGCGGGTGCGTGACAACCGATAATACACGAACTATAAAAGAAGCCATTCGACAACCAGTGGGTGAGTCGACGCTAACCGGCGCGGTTGCATGAACACCAGCGCTCCCGAGGGTGAAGAAAAAAAGTTGCCTCCGAGAAGCGCCCGTGTCCTCTGAACAGGCAAAATACCGAGGTTTTTCCCTAACTTAAAGCAGGTAGTGTTGAGGGATATACTACGAAGGGCAGGGATGGTCGACGCCAAGTTTAACATGAGAGAAATGGTGTGAGTGCGCGCTTTCGGACCTCTTGTGCCACGTGTGTCCGAAATGTTGTGAGATCGGGGGCACTATGAAGACAAACCTCGTACCATATATCTTTCTCCATACACGGCTCCCCCTTCCGATTAAAAGCACCCAACAGCATTCCGTGCGAGAGCTCAACAAGGTGCACATACACCGAGGCGAAACCCACCGTGACAGAAGAGCTACACAAGGCTCAACGAGGCGCACATACACCGAGGCGAAACCCACCATGGCAGAGGAGCTACACAAGGAGGCCGGTAGCGTGGAAGCAACAAGAACCGTCAGGGTCCAGCTGCACCCGTAGTACTGCCAAGGTTAGTCTTCTATTTCAGGCGCATTTGTAGATGAGTCTCACCAAGTCTGCGGGGCAGACTCGTACGTGTGGCGATGAAGTGACACTTTGTATTGACACCCCCGAATAAAACCATTCCATACACGTGGTCCCCTGTGCCAAATCTCAACCAAAAACTTTTGCGTGGCAATAGCGCGCCACAACAACACATTCACACACTCAACCATGCTTTCTACTGCTCGCGCCTCCAAGCGCATGAAAATGGCCTCTGTTTCAAAGGAGAAGAAACCCATCACCAGTCTCCACAAGCAAGGATTCGACGCATCGGACGTCACGGTGCCCAAAACGCATGCGAAAATGTCATTCAAATCTCCAGTGACAATCGAAACGGTGTTCAACGCGCCCAGTGATGCACTGGTGCGACAATTTTACAGTTCGAGGTGCAGCAACGGGACGACGACGCCGTTCGACCACTTACCCGAGCACGAGAGGCTGGCGTGGACGACATCGCTTCACGACACGACTGCACTGATGGGATATCTCGTGTACGCCCAACTCTTCCCTTCTCAACTCCAAAACCGCATCAAATTGAACACCGCGAGCTACCATTACAACGCGCTCGACGGCACAAGCGATCGGGGCCAAATCAAGCTGCGACAGCGACGAGAAGCCCTCGAGAGACTCAAGAAGGTCAGCTCAACTACTTCGGTGTTCCATGGCCTCCCATACAGCGTGGACAAAACGAAAAACATACTGCAATTCATGAAAATGGATTTCGACGAGGACGACGAGAGGCAGCGGTTCTTCCTGCAACGGGAATTCTCTGTTATCTACGGGGAGAGAGGAGAGGCTAGTTCCTCGAGCGTCTACTCGTCGTGCTCTGCGGTGTTATCACTCTTGTATTTTTGTACGGTGGTTTTGGGTCGCCCTTGCAGTCTGGAGGCGGTCATTCTCCCGATCTCCGTAATGGAACGGCGCAGTCTAGAGACGTGTGGCTGCCCCCCTTCGCTACTCGACGGACCCATCAAACGATTCGAGACCAGTTGGATCGATGTCTTCTCTGCGATAGGCACGTCCCACAGAACGATGGATTATGTGACGCTAGAGAGGGCTTCGAGCGACAAGTACGTCGAAGGGCTGCACGTCGCTGATGCGTTCGCTGTTTTTCGTGCCACAAAATCAGCCCCACGAGACACGAAGAGCATCGCGACTCTCGTCGAGAACTATCGACGACACGCAAAGAAAGGGTTTGAGACGGGTGCCGTTGTCGCGTGCTGCGACGTTCTGCGAGAGAAGCCCGCGCAGGCCATTGGTCGCATCGATGGGGCAGTCATAGGAGCCATATCTTCGACCTACGGACAGAAAGTGAGCCAAGAGGTGCGGGCCAGGTGTCTCGGTCTGCAAGACGGCGCTCACTCTCTTTTCGATGCTTCAGTAAGCAACAAACTGCACGAGATTGTAGCGTATTTCGACTCCCAACTTCACAAGGCAAGGAAGAAGCACAAAATGGAGCTTACTGTGAACTCCAACCTCGACCCCGCCGGCCTCAACTCCAAAGTAAGCGGAGGGAAAATGCTGGACCCAACCGATCCCAAGTCGGTGGAGCTTATGTACGTAATGCTCAGGGGTCTTTCGAAGCAAGTGTGGCGCCCGCTCAAGACCATGATCGAGGAGGCTCTGGGCGCAAGCATGGCGTACCCGGGAGCGTTTCTTGCGAGTTCAAGTGAAAAGACAGACCGACTGTACGAGCACGCGCGAGAGGCGGGCGTCACCTACACCGACGTGGCCAATCTCTACACGCTACTACTGCTGAGCTTTGCGTTTCAACGCTCCCAGGTGCTGCGGGATTCGACCGTCCACGAGTTCACCCTAGTTCCAGGCGGCACACACTACAAGCTATCTTTCAAGGGACGGGCATTTAAATCATCTGCGGCATCGGCATCGGGAGGGTCGCTGCCCGTAAGTCACTTCAATCTCTCCCCTGATCAATCAATGATCATCAAATTCCTAGCGAGCGTGGGGCACCGTTTCTGCAACAACGTAAGTATGCACGACGAAAAAAGGAGGTTGTTTCTCAATGCCAAAGGCGAGGGATGGACCCAGGGTGACATCGGTTCGCGTTTCAAAAAGATTGGGGCGCACTGGCTAGGAATCGCCAATTTCTCCCCCCATGTGTGCCGTTCGTTTTGGGCAAGCCATGCTCTCAGCTCGGGGCAAGTGAGCGCCGAAAACGTCGACGATTTCAGTAGTTTCCTCCAGGTATCGAGTGCCACGCTGCGAAACAGCTACATGGGTTCCGGAGCGCATTCGGCGGCCCACAAAATCGGATCTTCTGTTTTGGGCGGTGTGGTCAACTCTGCCTGCACGGGAGAACTAACAGAAAAAGGTACCAGACCGAGTACGAAGAAACTGGGCGCCAGGCGAATGGAGTTTGTTGCTCAGATCCGAGCCTCCGTGCTCAAGCATGGTGGCAAGAGTAAAATCAGGCTGCTGTTTCGTGATCTAGTAAGCAAGAGGAAAGCGTCGGAGCTCGGAGAGGGGGAGAGGTGGTTTATGTGGGATAGGACGTATTTCGATGACGACGGAGAGAAATTCTTCAAGCGCTTCGTAGATGCGCACGTGACAGGGGTGTAATGTGGTCACGAGAGAGCAATAGTGTCGATATGCAAGCGTGCCGATTTCAGGGCTTGAAACACATTTTATACGGCGTACAGCAGTACAGGCAACGGCGCCACTGCTGTAAAACTTCAAACTGGCTTTAAAATTCGAAATGGCCTCCGATTCGACTCGTTTTTTTTTTCGAAAATTCGACGCGACACATGTGTCAAATTTGAGCTCCATCGGACTATTTTCCGGTTCTCCGGGGGCCGTAAATGTGTACACTTGAGCCCGCCTACAGGAGTCAAATCTTCGAGGAAAAATCTGATTCTTGGCTAGATGATGGAGATGAGTTAGAAACACGGGGTCATATTTTTTCAGCCCGAAGAAACATTTTGGCGCCAAAACACGGGCCAAGCGTCAACGCGAAAAAAAATCATGGGGCGAGCGCTGCAGCGAAGGGCGCAGATGTGTACTGCTGTAAGCACAAGAGCAGGCCCCCAGCGCCGCCACATGCTTCAATTTCAATTTCGTTTTTTTGTCAAGTGCGCCTAGGCCACGGGCCCCATCGTGCAAAATCTGAGGGTCCAGAACGCAAAGGGTGACAAGAAAAGTACACTATTTGGCCAGAGTACTGCTGTAAATCGTATTTTCGTCTTCAAAAATCAAGATCTTCACGGATTGATCTCTACTCGGGTATGTTGTTCCGCTAGGTGAGGCGCACACCTGAGTATTTTTTTTGGTCGATCACCGGTACTCTGGGACCGAGATATGCGAGGAAATGTGTGCAAGCAGCGGGCGGTGCTCTAATTTCAAGTGATTTTTGTACTTTTAAGACCCCTCACCCCCAAGATATATTATTTTACTGGAGGGGGTGGGTCTCTAGGCCAAAAAAATGTTTTGGGGAGGGGGAGGGGTGAAAAAACGGGCAGCGGGCAATTCAATTCCCCGTTTTTCCCGAGGGGGGTGTTATTTTGCGTATATGTGGCAGGCGCGTCAGCGTACGCGGTGACCGCGACATCACAGAGACGCTCCAAAAAACAATAAACAAGCATGCAGGAAGTTGCTAGCACATCATAGGAGTCGAGAGCCGTCGATTCCGTGCGCTGTGGTGTTGCGTGGGGCTGGCGTGGTCTCCCAACGCGTTCTCACATGCGCGCCAGCTCCGGCGGCGGCCGCCTACATCCCCTCACTCGTGTACGCGAACAGAGACACGAAAACTCACCTTCTTCTCACAGGGATGCTCTGTGATGCTCCTGTAATTTCTCCTCCCTCGCACCTCCCTCACTCTCCACTTTACCCACCATATCTCATCGGATCCGACAAATCCACAGTGCTGCACATCACGCTGCACATCAGCGCTGCACACTCAGGCAAAACTTTGATCCTTTGATGTCGTATTGCCGTCACCGTCGTTGTCGTGCCCGCTCTCATCTTACCGGTAATGTTTTTTGCCACACGAGACTGTAGGAATGGACCAATGATACGCTTTCCAAAAATGATGTGGGTACCACCAAATTTCTCCTCCCTCGCACCTCCCTCACTCTCTCACTCTCCACTTTACCCACCCTCATCTCATCGAATCCGACAAACCCACAGTGCTGCACATTAGCGCTGCACATCGGCGCTGCACACTCAGGCAAGACTTGATCTCTTGTTGCCGTCACTGTCGCTGTCGCTGTCGTGGCCGCCTATGCTGTTGCTGTTTGATTTTACCGTTTGCCGCTGTTGCTGGATCTGCTGCCGTGTCTCGTGCGACTTCCTTTGCTGTCTGATACACTAAAATAGCTGAATCAAGGCCAATCTTTAGGTCGATCAAGTATAGTTGAGCTGCGTGCTAACGCGTGTGAGTGACGCAGAGTCGGATAATCTACATGTGACTGCGATTTGAAGGAAAGCTCGTCTCTGCCGCAGCGGCTTGTATCCCCGAACTTCGGTGAGACAACCCGCGCGGTGTGAGCGGGATCTTAGCCAGACTGGGCCAGCGTGTATTGCACAGACAATCCGCGCGATAACCCAAGGCATGACAAGGTCCTCGAAGCGATTTCATTCACAGTCTGTGTTCGATTTTCTTGTCTCTCTCATCAACCTCGCACGGTGGTGATTACTATCAAGTTAAGGATTTCTGGAAAAGTTGGTTAACCTTTCCACCCAAAAATGTTCTCGAAAAAATACGTTAGCTTTCACTTTTATGTGTTAACATCGGATCGCGTTGGTCGCCTCAGTTGCTCATAATTCACCTTCACCATGACAAGAAAACCGACATCACAACATTGCTACATGGGGTCTTTGAAGCCAACACGCTACGAAAAAACGACGACGAGCCCTTCATTGTGCAACTGAGATTTCTACAAGCAACTTGCGAAAAAACAGTGAGATAATCGGAGGTACGTAGAACAAAGCCTAAAAGCTGGACCCTTGAGGAGGCAACTTAGTTGTTTCTATCTGTTCTTTCACTGCAACTTCGGGCACACTGTCTGAAGGGCAGAGTGGATGCATGTGAAACTACCTACGCCCGATCCTCCTTTACAGCAGCCTGGCATTACCACACTCTGCAGTCCAAAACAAGCCGACGTGGATCTTACAGAAATAGCCCGACGCGGGACTGTATGGGTGACGGGTAAAGATCAGCTTTGTATGGAAAGATTGAGGCAAGATTCTGGTTTCACTACCCTCGACTTCAACGTGGCCTCGAGACCACTCGGGCACACTGTCTGAAGGGCAGAGTGGATGCATGTGAAACCACATGCGCCCGATCCTCCTTTACAGCAGCCTGGCATTACCACACTCTCCAGAAATAGCAAGTTTGGTGAGGCAGATATAGCCGATGTAGACTACTGTTTATTGAAACGGTCGAATGTGCCAGAGGCGTTATTGTTCCTGTATTTCGGGGTATCAGGTTGAGAAGAGTCCTTTTGGGATGGTCACTTTATCGGAGAGTTCACGTGCAGGAGAAGGCTCGCTGGACAGCGTGGAATAGCAGATTTATACAACAGCAGTACGTGAACTCAGAGAGGGATAGCAAGGATTGGCCAGATTGGGAGGCCAAGAAGTTGCGTTCTTC
>CACKRE030000969.1:19778-32331 GCA_902602495.3 Ectocarpus sp. CCAP 1310/34
GGGTAGAGTAAATGGTAGAGTACCATTTGGGAACTTGGTCGTCTGAGATGTTCCGTACAGTAGGAAGAGTTCCCCACACCGGTGGAATGAGAAACCCCGGGCTGTTTTCTTTGGGAAGAGAGAGAGACAGTAGAATGAATGGACAGAGACACGGTAGGACAGGCGCAAAGGGCGTCTACAGGAATCGTGTTCTGTCGGCGTGGTTTCTCTCTCTTCCCCGCGTGTGAAGAGAAAACATTAATGCAAAAAGGCAATTCGAAAGAAAAACAATAAATGTGTATCTTAGAAGTATCCCGCGGCGGGACTGTGTGAGTGACGGGTAACCGCAAAATCCTCTTGCGACCCCCTGGATACCAAACACACGCCGCCACAACCACATCACAATCCACTCTCCCACTCCTTCACCCACTCCAAGCATACCCCCACTCCACGGACGAGGTGAGATACTCTTTGCCGCTGTTGTAACAACAGCACAGCATACACGCTGTTGTAGTTGCGGGGCTATGTGAGTGACGGATGAAGGCCAGTCTGTTTCTGCAAGATTGAGGCAAGAATGTGGTTTCACTACCCTCGCTTCAACGTCTGCCCTCGAGACTACTCGGGCACACTGCTGAATTGCCCGAGTGGATGCATGTGAAACCAATCACGCCCGATCCTAATTTACAGCACAGCCCGACTACCACATCACCGTCCAGCATCTTAGAAATAGCCCGATGCGGGACTGTATGGGTGATGTTGCTTGTGACGAGACCGGTGCTGTAGCTGCTGTAGCTGCGTGCGTTGACGACGGTCTTGTTAGATGCTACAGCAAATCTACAGCGAATCCTGCTGGGATTCTACAGAACCTGCTAGAAAACCGGAAAAAAATACTCTCAGCCTCGACGGGTAGAATAGCCAAAGCCACCGCGCTGCAAATGACCTGTGCTGTGTGTACACAACCTGTTTCATGCGAAATCTTGGTTTCTCGCTACCATCAGGTTTCAACGCGGCCCTTGAGATTACTCGGACCACGCTGAGCCCGAGAGGATTCTGGCGATGCCTTGTACGCTTCGAGCTAAATAGTATGCATACACACAAGGTCAATTTTTGGAAATCGATGATGCTGGCCGATACATTAGGATTCAATCGGTGTCTCCGATGTGTTGGAGAGAGTGATCAGTCTTCGCTGTCCGTGGATGCCGCGCTTGACTGCGAAGGCGTATTTACATGTGTTTTTCAACCAAACAGAAACATGTACACGGTGCATGTGTATCTGCTTCAGTCGGACCAGATGCACGCAATGGGCGAGAAGATAGGCAGACCTGCGCGTACAATACCAGGGGTCACGCTCATCGGATCCTCCTTTCTGCTCTCACTTCTCCGAAAAGAACGAGTCATGGATTCAACTTTTTGTATGACAGCCTTCGTTGATCGCCATTTCTCAGCGCTCAAGAAACAAAACAAACACGGGACTATGTGATGACCCTCGACGGGTAAAATTGGACGGAATCTTTTCTGTGATTTGCCAGATGTGTTTTGCTTTTGCAGTTGATCACACAGCAAGCGTCTCGAGACAGGTTCGTCCCGGGAGAACTGTGCCATCGGGAGTCGAAATCGCAAGATAGTCACCGCGCTGTAAATGACTTGTGCTGGTTAGTCGCGGCCCGGCTTCTGTCGTTTTTGAGGTTTGCTGTGTGATTGATTGTAGAACGAAATATATTTGTCGAAATATGGAGCGGATGTGTGTGCCCTATCTACCCACTACACTACACGAGATATTCGATATTCGAAGGAAAGCTTGTCTCAACCGCAGCGGCCCCGCCCGCGGTAGAGACAGGATTTACGCCAAACTGGGCCAGCGCGGATTGTACACACGATCCGCGCGATAACTCACGGCAGTCCAAGATCCTCGAAGCTGATTTTCGCTTACCATCTGTGTATGTATCCAAGTCAAATTTTGGAAGTCGGTGATGCTGGCCAATACATTAGGATTCAAATTGGTGTCTCCAATGCTTTGGAAAGAGTGATCAGTCTTCGCTGTCCGTGGATGCCGCGCTTGACTGCGAAGGCGTATTTACATGTGTTTTTCAACCAAACAGAAACATGTACACGGTGCATGTGTATCTGCTTCAGTCGGACCAGATGCACGCAATGGGCGAGAAGATAGGCAGACCTGCGCGTACAATACCAGGGGTCACGCTCATCGGATCCTCCTTTCTGCTCTCACTTCTCCGAAAAGAACGAGTCATGGATTCAACTTTTTGTATGACAGCCTTCGTTGATCGCCATTTCTCAGCGCTCAAGAAACAAAACAAACACGGGACTATGTGATGACCCTCGACGGGTAAAATTGGACGGAATCTTTTCTGTGATTTGCCAGATGTGTTTTGCTTTTGCAGTTGATCACACAGCAAGCGTCTCGAGACAGGTTCGTCCCGGGAGAACTGTGCCATCGGGAGTCGAAATCGCAAGATAGTCACCGCGCTGTAAATGACTTGTGCTGGTTAGTCGCGGCCCGGCTTCTGTCGTTTTTGAGGTTTGCTGTGTGATTGATTGTAGAACGAAATATATTTGTCGAAATATGGAGCGGATGTGTGTGCCCTATCTACCCACTACACTACACGAGATATTCGATATTCGAAGGAAAGCTTGTCTCAACCGCAGCGGCCCCGCCCGCGGTAGAGACAGGATTTACGCCAAACTGGGCCAGCGCGGATTGTACACACGATCCGCGCGATAACTCACGGCAGTCCAAGATCCTCGAAGCTGATTTTCGCTTACCATCTGTGTATGTATCCAAGTCAAATTTTGGAAGTCGGTGATGCTGGCCAATACATTAGGATTCAAATTGGTGTCTCCAATGCTTTGGAAAGAGTGATCAGTCTTCGCTGTCCGTGGATGCCGCGCTTGACTGCGAAGGCGTATTTACATGTGTTTTTCAACCAAACAGAAACATGTACACGGTGCATGTGTATCTGCTTCAGTCGGACCAGATGCACGCAATGGGCGAGAAGATAGGCAGACCTGCGCGTACAATACCAGGGGTCACGCTCATCGGATCCTCCTTTCTGCTCTCACTTCTCCGAAAAGAACGAGTCATGGATTCAACCTTTTGTATTACAGCGTTCGTTGATGACCATTTCTCAGCAGCACAAAATTCTGGCGTATACGAATATGTGACAACATCTCCGAAAGTAAGTGTCACGCTTGTGATTTGCGCGCTGACTTGGCGCCGAGACTTGATCGCACGAGCCCGCAGGCCACCACACCAGCGCTCTGCGAAATTGGGAAAACTTTCGTTAGCAGCGGGCCGACTCGTCCATTGACGCGGTAGCGGGAAACGTTGCGCGATTGCAACTCTCCGGTCAAAAGCGACAAGGGAACGTGCAACTCACAAGCTCGGACCTCACTATCGAGAAGCTCATACAGATAGCCCGGAACAGCATGCGTGTGTGCCAACGCGTGCGCAAGGTCAATAAAACTGAGACACTATGTGCGTTGCGGCTCGTTCGTCTCATGCGCGTCACTCGGGGGAGGCCCACCGCGGAGTCGGGGTACATCGGCCGGCAGTGGAGCACCTGTGACCGGAGGGCACTGCAGCACCGTCGAGCACAAGTGCCTCCTCGTCTACCACACCTCCCGGCATAGTAGCGGTTCGGGAACGGAGCCTCGAGGCCAACAGTTGTCCCGGCCTGGATGAAGGACGTGAGCTACAAATTCTCAGATATGGTCTTGTGTAGGCCGACCCTTCTTTTATGTTTCAGACATTGCGTCGCGCACCTCGCCAAGAAGTGTCCGTCAAACTCACTCATCTTTTTTTGGACGTGCATACAACAGGTTTTTAACCGTCATCTCGGGGAACGAGCTTCACAGCAGGGCTGCGAAACTGAAACAGTCGCCAACACCCCGACCTCGACCAGTAACTCAAAAAGCACCAGTTAGTCGAAAACACTCGTCGCGAGGTTGAAGGGTTCCCTCTTCAATGCCGCGACACCCTTCGTAGCGGGATGATATTAGGCAGCTTGCTGAGCGTTCTCGGTGGCTTAGTTGGATTATTCGCCATTTTCTTGTACGGGAGAGATGCTCGACACCGGGGTACTAGACGGGGATGTTATTTTCGAAGCGGATTCTCTCTGTGATGATTTATTGATCACTGGCTTGGTCCGATGGATTCGCACCATTTGTTGTGACGGGAGAAATGCTCGACATTAGAAGGTCGTATTCTATTCATTCCTCGGCAATTCTGGTTCCTGTACACCAGAACCAAAAAGGTGAATCGGAAAAGCCCAAGTTCGCAATTCTGTTGTCCTCAACAGATTGGTTAGTCGAACGCAAGCCTCCGATTTTATTGCCGAGGATGTGTGCTTCTGCGCGTTTACGCCGACCGATGTTGCTTATCCCGTCCGACAAAAGGGACGAATTTGTTTTCCTTCCGTTTGGCCCACGACCGGGGATGGATGTTATTTTCGAAGCCGATGCTCTTGCGTGCACAATATCTTGTTTGGCAGCCTACGTACTTTGTGACTGCGTCGTGGCGAATATTGGTTTGTCATCGACCAATCACCGAGGGTAGTCACTGCCAGCACTATGTTTCCACGCACTTGTCTCTGCTTTGGACTACGCGTTCTCGGGAGATGGTTAAATCTATGGAGGAAAGCGTCTTGAGGCAATTGCGGCAGCGGTGTTGGAAAGATCACAAGATTTTTTTTTGTTGGTGACACGAGGGCGAAAGGGCAGGCAGTAGTATTGTGGCTTGTTGAATCGAAAAACAATTTTTCTTGGTATGACGAGGGCAAAAGGCCAGGCGCAAAAGGCCAGGCAGGCAGCATTATGGCTCGTTCAATCCAGAAAAAAAATTCTCGGTGTATTTCTTCTCGGTGTGACAAGGGCAAAAGGGCACGCAACTCACAAGGGGCCCCGTGACTAGAAATAAGCACATTTTCTTCGATACGTCGAGGGAAAGCAGATATGGATCGTTGAATCGAGAACTTTTTTTTTCTAGGTGTGACGACGGCAGAAGGCAAAAGACAGGCACTTTATGGCTCAGTGGAACGAGAAAAATTTTTCCTGGTGTGACGAGGCCAAAAGCAGAGGGCAAGGCAGGCACTTTATGGCTCAGTGGAACGAGAATTTTTTTTTCTCGGTGTGACGAGGGCAGAAGGCAAAAGACGGGCACTTCATGGCTCAGTGGAACGAGAATTTTTTTCTTGGTGTGACGAGGCCAAAAGGCGGGCAGTTTATGGCTCAGTGGAACAAGAAATTTTTCTTGGTGTGACGAGGGAAGAGGGCAGGCAATCCATGGCTCACTGAAACGAGAAAAAAAAAATGATGTGACGAGGCACTTTATGGCTCAGTGGAACGAGAAATCTTTTCTCTCGGTGTTACGAGGGCAGAAGGCAAAAGGCAGGCACTTTATGGCTCAGTCGAACGAGATTTTTTTTTTTTGGTATGACGAGGCCAATAGGTAGGCAGTTCATGGCTCAGTGGAACGAGAAAAAATTTCTCGGTGTGACGAGGGCAGAAGGCAGGGCTGAGGACAGGCGGTGAGTTCATGGGTCACTGGAACGAGAAATATTTTTCTAGGTGTGACGAGGGCAGGGGGGAAGTAATTATGCCTCATTGTAACGAGAATTTTTTTTTCTTGGTGTGACGAGGGCAAGAAAGGCAGTTTTTGGCTCACTGGAACGAGAATTTTTTTTCGGAGGGCTGGAATCGTTCCCAGATCTCTTTGCGGCTGTTGGAGGTTATCATAATCACATGGACAAGAGGGAACTCTTGTGCTGACGTGGACGTCAAATGATGCGCTGGGCGTGGCGTTGGTTACGGTTGGTGCGGCCACGAAGTATTTCATCAAACGATCTTGGAAGAGGGCTAGCGATGGCCGCGGTGCACACGTGTTACCGGACGATGGAGGCCATGGCCGCGCGTGATTTCCCCGACCAGAAGTTTATTGACTGGAGCTTCCGCTCGGCGGCACTGCAGCTTTCTGGCCTCCGACTGTGGCAGCATCGCCTGTCGACTGTCTTCCGTGATTTTTTTCATGATTTGGTCGTAAACGGCTTGTCCAAGTTGCTGTTGTTTGGACGAACCATTCGATGCCCACGCGGGCTTCCGACTGTAGCGGCATCGCCTGTCAGCTTGTTATGGCCTCGGACTGTGGTGGCATGCTCCGACGCTTTTTCGTGATTTGTTTTTCATGATTTGGTCATTCAAAGTGTTGTCCAAGTTGTTGTTCGGACGATTCAACGCCCACGCGGCCTTCGACTGTAGCGGCATCGCCTGCCAGCTTGTCATGGCCTCGGACTGTCACGGCATCGCCTGTCGACGCTCTTTAGTGTTATTTTTCACGACTTGGTCAAAAACGGCTTGTTCAAGTTGTTGTTCGGACGATCTAACACCCGCGCGGCCTTAAACTGCCACGACGTCGCCTGTCAACTTGTTGTGGCCTCGAACTGTAGCGGCATTGCCTATCAACTTGTTATGGCCTCGGACTGTGGCGGCATCGCCTGTCGACGCTCTTCCGTGTTTTTGTTTTTCATGGTTTGGTCAAAAAAGGTGTTGTCCAAGTTGTTGTTCGGACGAGCACGATGTGTTCGCGTGTATCTTTGGAAATAGGGGGGCAATACCGATCCATCTTTGGTTTTTCGGACGAGAAGAGGTAGGGTAGTTTGCAGTGTCTCGCTCTCGTGGACTCAAGTTCCTCGTGTTTGCCCGATTGGTTTGGTAGTGGCGTATCCGCCCCCGACGTAGGAACCTCCGAAAGGCTGTGGCGACATACAGATAGGACCTTCGAGTTCTGTGGAAGTCGTCTGGACGTCATCCGGTCACCAGTGTCAGGAGTCAGCCGGTGTTGTACCGGTATCCGAAAACAGTGCTCCACCGAACAAACGCTGTTGTTTTTGTTTTGTTTTTGTTTTTTCTCATATTAGCTCTCTGTTCCAAAACATCAATGGGAGCCCGTGGTCACAAAACTGGACACACTCGACGCCGCAGAAGAAACTAACCAAGAAATATATGGTGCGCACCCCGCGATGCTAAGCTGGGTAAATGTATCGAAAAATCAATTGATAATAATATCAGATGCTATTCATGCAGACACTAGGCCATGCTCTTGAAACACGAAGAGAACCCACGGTAGACTGTACCTAACCGATGTTCAAAATACGGACACCTTGAAAGCAGACAGAGCATATAAGTAACTACAAATATCTAACACCCATAGCCTAAATAATACGGAGACGAAATTGTCCACCGCCACGGACGATTGCGTCTCAGGTCGTCTCCTACTCTCAGACCTCTGTTGGTCAGCGTTGAGGGATTTCTCCCGAATTCTATTGTTGGAGAAGGGATTGTCCACGCGACGGACGATAGCGTAAAATGTCGTCTCGCACTCTACGAGCTACTTTGGTTCCCGAAACCTTCAAGCAGCTGGGGGCATGTCTGAACTATGTCAGGGTCAGCCATGAAGAGGTCCTTCTACGCTTCTTCGGCGCGGCAGCAGCGCTCAATCCAGAGCCTTCCTCCCCGGTCTAGGGTAGGCGGCAGCTAGCCCAAGATGACAGAGAGCTCCGCTTTAGCTTGCCTATGGTTGTGGCAGTTTTCTCCGCAGTTTCATCCCGCGGGCGTTTTTTTTTTTTTTCGTAAACCTCTTCCTGCACGAACCGCTTGTACGTCTCGTCTGGACTCTCGTTCGGCGTAGCCGGACGAGAGAGCATGTCGAAGCAAGCACGGAACAACAGAGGGTTGCGCGACCCCCCCCAATGTCCAGTGAAGAGCGCGGTGCTCATAAGCTTCTTCCACGATCCCCCACACTCTTGGAATATTTTCTTCGCGTCGTCCAACCGGCTCGCCGCGCCCACGCTGACGAAAGCTGCTCCCATCCCCAGCGCGGGAAAAAGGTTGATGGGCCTGAGTAGCTCCTGGCCGAGGCGGCTGTTCTGGATTACCTGCAGCTGAACATAGACCGGGTTCCTCCGACCGCCATCGTCACGAGGCTTGCTGGTCTTCTTGTGGTACACGTACGGGTCCGGGTCCACGTCGACAGGCTCGGGGCCGGCGGGTGCGAGGATTGTTCTCGCCTTCTCCCAGAAGGTGGAGGCGCGTCCCCCAGGTGGAAACATAATCTCTCCGTCAAAAGTGTCAAAGGCCGAGTGCAATGCGGTCATAACCTTGATAGCTGGCACAGCGTGGTCCGTCTCGAGGTCGATGGCCATCCGGATCGTCCGGCAGTCGCCCGTCTCCGTGACCCCGATGGTCGCGGACCTTAGCTTGACGCCCCAATGCGGTGGTGGGTTGAGAGCCTTCCCGATTCTGGTCATGGCGGCCTCACTCTTGACATCCTTCATGGTGTCGCTAGAGCATTCGAAGCCGAAGAGGAAACTTCGGCCTGAACATTTTGAGAAACGCTTACAGTACGAAGTTCTTAGGGTCAGCAGATACTTCTTTTTTTCCTCTAAGGTCAGCAGATGCGTCCGTTTTTCCTCTTCCACACGGATGGCCCTGTCGATGCGGGCTTCCTCAGCGCAGCGCTCGAGTTCGGCCGCCGTAGGTGGATCAAAGGCGGGAATATTTTCCATCTCCTCAGGGGGAAATCCTTCCCCGAGATACCCTGAGAAATTGGTTTGGGCACAGGTGGGTAGATTAGATGCTTCGGCAAGCTCCAGTGGTCACGTGTGCACAAAGTGTCGATCGCAACGGACGATTGCGTCTGTCGATGAAAATATCCGAAGTGCGAAAACTGGGAAGGTCCTGGAGGTTCTAAACTTGTTGATGGTCCCAATATTTTCGGGAGGTTCTCCACTCAGCGATCACGTCCTCCACAGGGAAATTCTGAATGGTTGGATCACCTCAAGTCCTCTATCCCCTGCGAACAAGTGATGAATCCCTGGAGAGATTCCTCGGAGACGAACTTTCCCAAGATGTGTGGGGATGGAAGGGTTAGGGTTGTGGGCGAGCGGGGCGCCCTTGCCCAAACACATGTTTGGAGTAAAGTTTGTTGAAGGTTCTAAGAAAAAGGATCCACCTGTCTACGAGACGATTGGGGGTGTACATAAGCGATAGAGCCAAACTTATCGTCCCCTCTTGGAACATGGTTTTTACTCGCGAGGGTGAGGGTAGAGACGCGCTTGTCCATCGTCACGGACGACTCCGTCACAAGCCGTCTAGTATTCTCGTAGAAAATGAATACACCGGTCTCAGAAAACCATCAGACAGCTTTGAACCAACCTTCTTGTACTCGAGATATTTTATTGACTCTCGAGAGTGAGGGTCGAGACGCGCTTGTCCATCGCCACGGACGACTCCGTCACAGGCCGATAGAATTCCATCACGACGGGAATGACCATCGGCACCGCGATTGTCCACCGTGACGGACGATTGCGTCTCAGACGGCCTCTTCGTACTCTCCGAGCTCTATTTTGCATCGTCTGTTTACAGAGAGACGTCTCACGGGCTCTACTTATTTTTCCCACACGCGAGAGGGGGGGTTAGAGACGGAATTGTCCACCGTGACGGACGATTCGTCTGGTTCGCATCCTATGTATTCATCAATCAACCAATCGTCGAAATCATTGATCATGTAGAACCAAAACCTGAGCTGGTTCCGCAACAACATTGAATATCCACTCGCCTTTTTTTGTTGTTCATATGAGCGAAGATGAGCTGTTTGAGTCGGGCCAAAGCGGGCTAGGTTTATTTTCTCAATCAATTTTTACATTTTTCCGTACTCCTTGAATTTGAGCGCGGTTCGTCCGTGTAAATATCGAACGGGATTGTCCACTTCGATGGACAATCGCTTCACACACGGTCTCCTACTACTCTACTCTCGGAGCTACACTTCTTGGGTTCGTTCCGAAAGCCACCGTGTATACTTCTATGCTTTTGATTCACGCGAGAGGGAGGTGGAGACGGGATTGTCCACCGCGACGGACGATCGCTTCACACACGGTCTCCTACTACTACTACTCTCGGAGCTACACTTCTTGGGTTCGTTCCGGAAGCCACCGTGTATACTTCTATGTTTTTGATTCACGCGAGAGGGAGGTGGAGACGGGATTGTCCACCGCGACGGACGATCGCTTCACACACACCACTCTCGGAGCTACATTTCTTGGGGTCGTTCCGGAAGCCACCGAGTATAGTTCGAAGTTTTTGATTCACGAGAGAGAAGGGTAGAGAAGGGATTGTCAACCGCGACGGACGATCGCTTCACACAGACCACTCTCGGAGCTACATTTCTTGGGGTCGTTCCGGAAGCCACCGAGTATAGTTCGAAGTTTTTGATTCACGAGAGAGAAGGGTAGAGAAGGGATTGTCAACCGCGACGGACGATCGCTTCACACAGACCACTCTCGGAGCTACAACTCTTGGGGTCGTTCCGCAAGCCACCGAGTACACTTTGAAGTTGTCCATTTCCGCGAAAGAAAGGTAGAGAAGGGATTGTACACCGCGACGGACGATCGCTTCACACAGACCACTCTCGGAGCTACATTTCTTGGGGTCGTTCCGCAAGCCACCGAGTACACTTTGAAGTTTTTGATTCATGCGAGAGGAAGGTAGAGAAGGGATTATCAACCGCGACGGACGATCGCTTCACACAGACCACTCTCGGAGCTACATTTCTTGGGTTCGTTTCGAAAGCCACCGAGTATAGTTCAAAGTTTTCGATGCACGCGAGAGAAGGGTAGAGAAGGGATTGTCAACCGCGACGGACGATCGCTTCACACAGACCACTCTCGGAGCTACATTTCTTGGGTTCGTTTCGAAAGCCACCGAGTATAGTTCAAAGTTTTTGATTCACGCGAGAGAAGGGTAGAGAAGGGATTTTCCACCGCGACGGACGATCGCTTCACACACACCACTCTCGGAGCTACATTTCTTGGGTTCGTTCCGAAAGCCACCGAGTATACTTCGATGCTTTGCTTTACGCGAAAGAAAGGTAGAGAAGGAATTGTCCACCGCGACGGACGATCGCTTCACACACACCACTCTCGGAGCTACATTTCTTGGGGTCGTTCCGCAAGCCACCGAGTATACTTAGAAGTTTTTGATTCACGCGAGAGGAAGGTAGAGAAGGGATTATCAACCGCGACGGACGATCGCTTCACTCACAAGTCTCAGAGCTACATTTCTTGGGGTCGCCCCGAAAGCCACCGAGTATACTTCGATGCTTTGATTCACGCGAACGGAAGGTAGAGAAGGGATTTTCCACCGCGACGGACGATCGCTTCACACACACCACTCTCGGAGCTACATTTCTTGGGGTCGTTCCGCAAGCCACCGAGTATACTTCGAAGATTTTGATTCACGCAAGAGGAAGGTAGAGAAGGGATTGTACACCGCGACGGACGATCGCTTCACTCACACCACTCTCGAAGCTAGATTTCTTGGGGTCGTTCCGAAAGCCACCGAGTATAGTTCAAAGTTTTTTATTCACGCGAGAGAAGGGTAGAGAAGGGATTGTCAACCGCGACGGACGATCGCTTCACTCACACCACTCTCGAAGCTACATTTCTTGGGGTCGCCCCGAAAGCCACCGAGTATAGTTCAAAGTTTTTTATTCACGCGAGAGAAGGGTAGTGAAGGGATTGTCAACCGCGACGGACGATCGCTTCACACACACCACTCTCGGAGCTACATTTCTTGGGGTCGTTCCGAAAGCCACCGAGTATAGTTCGAAGTTTTTGATTCACGCGTGAGGAAGGTAGAGAAGGGATTGTCAAACGCGACGGACGATCGCTTCACACAGACCACTCTCGGAGCTACATTTCTTGGGGTCGTTCCGAAAGCCAACAAGTATACATCGAAGTTTTTGATTCACGCGAGAGGAAGGTAGAGAAGGGATTATCAACCGCGACGGACGATCGCTTCACACACACCACTCTCGGAGCTACATTTCTTGGGGTCGTTCCGAAAGCCACCGAGTATACTTCGAAGATTTTGATTCACGCGAGAGGAAGGTAGAGAAGGGATTGTCCACCGCGACGGACGATCGCTTCACACACCACTCTCGGAGCTTCACTTCTTGGGTTCGTTCCGAAAGCCACCGAGTACCTTGAAGTTTTTGATTCACGCGAGAGAAGGGTAGAGAAGGGATTGTCAACCGCGACGGACGATCGCTTCACACACCACTCTCGGAGCTTCACTTCTTGGGTTCGTTCCGAAAGCCACCGAGTACCTTGAAGTTTTTGATTCACGCGAGAGAAGGGTAGAGAAGGGATTGTCAACCGCGACGGACGATCGCTTCACACACACCACTCTCGGAGCTACATTTCTTAGGGTCGTTCCGAAAGCCACCGAGTATACTTCGAAGTTTTTGATTCACGCGAGCGGAACGTAGAGAAGGGATTGTACACCGCGACGGAGGATCGCTTCACAAACACCACTCTCGGAGCTACATTTCTTGTTTCGTTCCGAAAGCCACCGAGTATAGTTAAATGTTTTTGATTCACGCGAGAGAAGGGTAGAGAAGTGATTGTTCACCGCGACGGACGATCGCTTCACACACACCACTCTCGGAGTTGCATTTCTTGGGGTCGTTCCGAAAGCCACCGAGTATACTTCGAAGTTTTTGATT
>CACKRE030000970.1:9097-20378 GCA_902602495.3 Ectocarpus sp. CCAP 1310/34
GGTGAGCAGGGATGGACCGCTCGACGTCTTACCTCCCTGTCGCCCACACCACAAAGGTACTGTCAAAATGGGTCTGTCATGTCCATTACCACCAGGCGATGAGGCGGACGACGAGGAGGCGGGCCGAGAAACTAGATGTGATTTAGGAGCGTGGGGAGTATCCAAAGAAATAGGCTGTACACGAACATCTTGGGAGACTCCAAAAGGGTGCACGGTGGTTGCTGTTGACGGTAGTACCGGCTGAACTCCGCCATCGGCTTGTCATTTTTTACCCCTCCAGCTCCTTTTTGTCGAAGTGGAAGCGTCAGACGAGTGCTCTGTGTGTGAGGACTGTTTCGTGTCCGATGTGTCTGATGAGCGGCGGGCGCGTCCTAAGGGGTGATTTCGGTGTGGGTTGCGTCCTGTAGGGCGTCTATACGAGGTCATGCGCTTTTTCCACCGACCCCAAAGGGTGGTGAGACCAATAACAAGCAACCCGGTGGTTGTGAAAAAAGCGTGGCAACAACACAACACAGCAACACAGCAGTGTGGAACCCGCGTCCAGCACCCGCTTACCGTGTAATGCCAGCTGACGCCAAGTTTCAAGGAGTGAAGCCGTGGGCGGTGGCTTGCTCCTAGAGATAGATGAAGGTTCTGTCGTTGACACGCTTGTCCACGACCACGTTGAGATGGGAAAGTTGCTTGTTATTGCTGAGAGACGATCAGCAAAGGTCTGGGATGAAGTGGGGATCCAACTTCATCTAGGGGGTACACAGAGTAGACAATTCTAAGGGGGTAGGGGTCAGAAGGGTATACCTCCTGACCGACCCGCATCCTATCAAGAATAAGATGTACCCTATTATTTATGCTAGCAGTCACACTCCTTAACACTGTCTCATGAGAGCAGCCAAAAAATTTCAAGCCCAAATTCGTGGAAACGACAGAATGAGACTCGAACGAACGAAAGTGAGCTTTTCGCCTGGGTCAGCTTGTAGACTATACTGCTGCTGTAGCATCGATGGCGCCAACTGACTGACCAAGGTTGTTGTGTGTATGTTTGACGTACACATACATCACCATACCATCATATAACTTTATTTAGAGTGTAGTTCAGCCATGTTGTTGTTGTTGTTGTTGTTGTTGTTTCTCACATCAGCTCTAAAAAAAGAAAGATTGGGAGCCCGTGGTCTCAAAACCCGGCATACACGACCTCACGAAGAAACAGAAAAAAATAGGGCACAAAAACCACTCGGAAGAGACACAAAATGATAGAAAGAAAGACCAGCTACCGCACCAAACGAGAAAGAGCGTCGAGGAGACCGATCAAAATAAAATAAAAGGAGAACGGGGAACGCTTCCCACACCCGCCTACAACGCCGGAGGGTTCCGTGCCGGGTTCCCGCCGACCAGGCATCCCCCGCCCTGCACCACACCCCAGGGGGTGCAGCAAGACGGGGGGCGAAAAACAAACACATATATATTCCCACAAAAAAAATAAAAAATCGAAGGACAACGTACACCAGTACCAGGTACTACAGCAGTGCAGTATGCACCAGCGCATTAGTGTAGGGTAGGCACCGCACCAAAGAGGCAGCAGAGGTGGCAGGCAGCCAGCAAAGGAAAAAACAAAAATAACAAGGAGCTCGAGGTATCGTCCAAGATCATCGTAGAGAGGGCATGGAGAACAAGAAAGAAAGAAAGAAGAAAAGCACAAAGAGAGGCCGGAGGCAATACTAAGAGCATAAAGCTTACGGCAGGGAAAAGGGAACACAGGGTGCGACAACATCATCAGTTGGGTACGTCGTTCGCCGCAAGCGCGGCCTTGGCCGCCCTACTCGCTTCTACAGCAGTGTCCGGTCGCCGTTTCTTCCCCCCCCCCGCCGCTTCCCCGATTCTCTTTCTCTTCGGGCCCGGGGCGGCCGTGCTCTCCGTCTCTGCTTCCTCCGCGCGCTGGCGCTGGCGCTTCGCGGATGCTTCCGCCTCCTGTCTGTGCCATTTCCTCATGAACCATGCCGCCCCGTCCTCGATCTTGTCGTACCACGCCTCCTGGTCCTTGGCGCTCTCTTTCCATCTCCCCCCCTCCTTCTCCTCTTTCATGCCAAACGCCACGAGGTCCTCTCCTAGGCGATACACCCAGTCGCTCTCCTGCCCGCCCCGGTATCCGGTACCCCCCGCCATCGCTCCCAGCAGCATGCGCTTGGGGAGGCGGTTGTCCTCCATGCGCATAACGAAGCCCGCAAAACACAGCCTCCGTTTGCGCACGGTGGCCTCGATGGTTTCCTCGCAGCCGGCCTGGATGAGGGCCTGGGCGTAGGACAGGGGTCGGTCTGAGCGCTTCCGCTTGCTCCAGCCGATACACCGTGTCAGGAACTGGCGGTGGGTCCCATTCAGCTTGGTGTAGTGCTCCGCTGCCAGGCTCCACGAGGCGCACCCGTATAGGAGGGTCTGCACCACTTCAGCCTGGAGTAGTCGGATCTTGAGCTGGCGGTTGGCCCGTTTCCTGTCGTATATCGGCTGTATGTATGCATAGTTGCCCTTTATTTAGACAAAAAAAGCGGGCCGTGAAACTTTTGTACCTAGATGTACCTGCACTTTGAAGGCAGGTCGTGCACTGCAGTGGGCCGGCCCCCTATCTTGTAGTGCCGGTAAGTCTCCCTAAGTATCCAATCAATGTCGGACACCTGGCACTATTCGAAGGAAAGAACGACTTGGGTATTTCAGTGTGTGCGAGCCGAAAACACCGGCACACTATACGGGCACCCGGCACCAGTCGACCGGGACACTACTAATACAGGGCTCACCACTCACCACTCACCACCTCATTGTACTACGTACGGCTGCATAAGAAGACTATCAATCGGCACGGCTAAACACCCCACCGGTGGGGTAATTTCTTAACCACCCCAACGGGGGGGCGGTTGACGCTTAGACACCCCACCACCTGTAGCTCGCTCTACCAGACTTCAATCAGCACAGGACTTGAGCGAGCGTGTTGCGGCGTTGCAGGGCTATCATTAGACCCATCGTGAGGCGGAAAGGGCACAGTTTTGGTGGTGCCATGGTTGGTGGGGACCATGCGCCGGTGGGGTAAATAACATTATGGACCCCACCAGTTGGATCTCCCTCTACAAGGCTCCGATCGACACACAAGTACCTGCAGGAGTTTGTGGTCGATGCATGCACAGCGCACAGCAACGTGCAACACCTGGGGCAGCGAACGGGTCAGGAAATCCCGCGGCATAGCGCCAAACACCTGACATGGGTATCGAACACTGCCTATTTTCTTGCAGGTAGACTCTCCTTCAGATACAAAAGATCCACCCACTGCTGTATGTAACCCTACAAGACTCCATTCGACACAACACATGTGTGGAACACGCACGCACAGCACATGGCAGCTGGCAGCTACTGAGGCGACCAGCACATGAAGTATTCCAGCCACACTGCTTTGCACACACCCAGTTGGACCCACACACTACCTTCCTCATTGATGGTGGGTGACATAGCTTACCCCACCAGCTGTACGTCGTCATAAGACTACAAGAAGACTGGAGTCGACGCAGGACACGCTCCACTGTGTTGCTGTGCTGTATAACTATCGTATGACCCATCGTTAAGCCCAGACGGTTCCGTTCAGGTACTACCACGGCCGGTGGAATGTGCCCCACCGGTAAGGGACTTGTGGCAGAGTAGGGCCCCCTGGATATTATGGGTAAATAATAATATCTCCAACAGGCACCTCCCCGGGCTAACGGGCACTCCCCCCCCACAACGGCCACTCCACCCTCAAAACGGGCACCACCCGACGAACGGTCACCACCCTGACAAAAGGGCACACCCCCCCATTTACGGGCACTCCCCCCCGACTACAACGGGCACCCCCCTGGCGTGTTCGGGGCACCCCCAGTGTATCTGCTCGGGGAGTACAGCATATGTGACCAGCAAATACAGTGTATGTAGCGGACGAAGGGAAAACAGTGAACCCGAAAGAGGAATACAGCTTATTTGATGAGGTAGTTCAATTAGATATGATGAGGGAATACAGTGAATATGATGAGGGAACACAGTGTATCTGGTCAGGAAATAGAGCAAATATCATCAGCGAATACAGCCTATATGATCAGCAAATAAATGCCACAGTTTATGTGTCCAAAAAAGGGAAAACAGTAAACCTGACCAGGGGAACCGGCGTGTTTGATGAGGGAATATAGTGAAACTGATTACGGAGTACTGTGAAAATGATTAGGGAATACGATGCAGTGAATATGGTCAGGAAACACAGTGAATCGGATCAGGGAATACAGCGAATTTGATGAGAGGATACAGTCAGTGACATTAACGAGGAAATACGGTGTATGTGGTGGGAACGCGTAGCTATCCCTGAAGACTGATGATGCCTCTCTTTGTTCTTGTTCTCTTTCTTGCTGTCTCTCAACACAGCAGTACACTTGCTGTTCTTAGCTCCGTAAATAGACTGACTGAAAGGAAGGGGGCGCGGGCCGCTCCTTGCTGAGAGGGGGGCTTCTATTGCTTTATCCCCTGTTAAGCAGTGAGCAAAAGGAGTTGCAGTTCCCGCCAGATTAATGCATACATACATATCTCGCCGAGAACTGCCATTGAGATCCTTGTACTCAAATCCCATAACACTAGCCCACCCTGGAGGTTCGTATTTGCAGATACATGGAAACCCCAAGATATGGCGAAGTCAGATCTAATATTCGAAGATGAATCGAAGATGCGAAACTCCACAACTAAACAATTCACCCTCCTCCCACACCTCTACATTAGATGGAAAAAGACCATCGCCGTGACACGAATGTGAAAGTGCTAATGAACAAAAGGCCAGTAGAAGCCCAAACGGAATGCACTCGGAAATACCATAGTCTAACCTAAGGACAGGCGACACGGCCAAACTCGATGACCGAAAAGAAGAATCCAATGGTCGGAACGACAAAAGCAACGAAGCAGAAAACCGAATCGTAAAACGACGAACCAAACCAACGGTGAAAAACCGAACGCCACAGAGACGAAACACGAGGGGTCGTGGTACCAATCAACTGCCCAAAATCACGGCAACATAAAAGAAAAACCACGCACTATATCGAAACGACGTACCAAACGACATCAAGTCGATCGTCCAAAGGACGGGAAAAAAAGGGGTCGTAACAAAACGAAACGCAACACCTACGCAAATGCCCTAAAAAGCACAAACACGGACGAAAAAGCCAAACCACCAAGCTTAAGGCTATAATTCCAAAACAGACAGTCAGAACCGCAACTAACCGATCGTACGATGAAATCAAAATAATACCATACACTCAAGCGCTAAGCAGTGCACGCAGGATCGCCGGGAAGCATATCACCCGCCTCAGCACCACGCGACATATCGACGTTACGAAGGATGCCCTTCAGGAGAGCGCTACCACGGTGTACTTGGAGGCACCACGATCCGCACATGCCATTTGTGGCGGTATCATCAAGAGCAGCGGAGAGGGCGATCTTGATCGGCCCAGGCTCGTCGAGGAAGCGAACGATGTAGTGATCTTCATGAAGAGTAGGCCCAGAAATCTTGCCCAGCCACCAGAGACCATCTTGAGCCTTGTACCAGAAGAAGGCGAGGGTCAGCGGAGAAGCGACGGTCCCAAGTAGAACGCGAGACGAGGGAATAACCCGAAGGCAAGGTGCCTTTCTCGTTTAGCACGAGCCAATTCCCGAGCAGCGGCACCCATGGGCATGGCGCGATACCGCCGATTCGTCTGACGATGTTGGTCGGGCGAACTCGCCCAATACCGGAGAATGTGGGATCTGGAGTGCTGAAGGTCCATCTCGCGTTCCCAAGAAGGGCGGCGAAGAACTTTCCAAGTGTGTCTGATACAAAACAGACACAATGACACCACCATGACCACGAACAGACTGATGACTTGTAATTCGGTCCACCTCCAGACGTTCGACCGGAGCCGACAACGTCGTCTTCCGTCACATGGTACGGAGGAGATTTGATCGTGTAGTTGTTCAGAACGTACTAAGTGAGGCTGGCAGGCAAAAACCTAGGCATATCATCGGTGTCATGCGGGTTGTGGCACGGTTTGCAACGCGCAACCGAAACACGACGCTTCGAGTCTGTACCTGGCAGGTCCGACGGAAGATCCAAAAACAGCAACTTAGCTGCCAAAGGACTGCCATCAGGAGCCTTCAGGCAGGGGCCGACAGCCAATATCTTGAATGGACCAGTCCATAGCAAAGAACGTTTCGCTTTGAGTACCTTATCATCAGTGCCAGCCCGAACACCTGAGCGAATGGTGGATTCGGAGTTATCAACCCAAACCCAACCACCGACACTGTAGGTTGGAAGCTTGTGCAAAGCATCCGAAAGAGCTGAATTGCGACGCTTAATCCGTGAAACGGATGAGGTGTGCTGTTCCCGCAACAGCGCGTCAGCACGACGCTGATGATCGGCAGCAAGATCGCAATATTCAACGTGATCACGATCTAAGCTTTGATGACCCCGAGCATAAGGATGCTCGATAACGGTCATCGGTAGTCGAGGCAGACAGTTCATATGCACTTCATTCGGCGTTAAACCGGTGGCGGTGCTAACAGAGTTGTTATACGCAAACTCCACGTGAGGGAGATGAGCATCCCAGTCGTCTTGCCGTTCGTTGACTACTATGGCAAGCATTTGCGCCATAGTGTGGTTGACACGCCCTACATCGCCATTACCGTTGGGGTGGTAAGCGCTAGTCAACAGTTTGCGTACCCCGAGAAGCTTGTAGACAGCGCGCGACAGTTTGGAACAGAACTGCGTGCCATTGTCAGACAAGAGGCTCGAGGGGCAACCCCACAAAGGGATGTACCGATTTACCAATATATCTGCAGTGCCTTCGGCAGTAAACTCAGCGGCCGTGAAGGCGTACATGTCGGCACGTCGACTGAAACGGTCGGTGAAAAGCAGAATATAGGCGTTACCCCGAGGGGTGGTCCGTAGAGGGCCGAAATAATCGACACTCACGGAGATGCCAGGTCCGGATGGCAACGGCATGCTCAAAATAGGCTACCGCGCCGTGTGCCGAGACGTTTTGCGAGCTTGCCAACGCAGGCAATGGCGAATCCACCACTTGGTAGAAGCGCTCATGCCCACCCACCAATAAAAACGCTCCTACATGCACAATGTGCGAGCAGCACCAAAGTGACATGATGCATCGGCATGGCATAGTTTCATAATCCACGGGCGCACCAACATGGGAATATAAACCCGAACAGGTTCATCATGTAGAAAAAACGCGACGCACGCCCGCCAGGGCGTGTGGACGAAGCGGACGGAATTCGAGTAGGTTTCCGTACGAGGAGAACCACGCCATCGTCATCGACGTGCAAACGACTTTTGACAGGCAATTCGCGGATGTCCGAAAACGACGGTTGACGGCGTAACGGGATGCGAGCAAGAAAACCCGACGGCAACGCCGAAGGCTGGCAGAGGTGAAGATAACGGATGGTGGCATCACACACCGGTTCGCTGCGTTGTTCTCGTGCCCAATCTGAATGAGGAAAACTCGCGACAGATTCGCGGAAGTCGAGTTCAGCGCGCGAAGGCGCAACATCCTCAACCGCCGGTGGGACGGGCGAAGAACCAATCAACGGCTCTGACGTAAACGCCGATGTCAACGCACGCACGCTTGGCAGAGGCGCTGACGTAGGCGCCGATGTCGGTGCACTCACGCGAGGAATAGCTGGCAAACCCGGGCCCGAAGGCGTCGGAATGACGGAATCGAGCGGTCGGTGATCCGACGAATGAGATGCACGAGGTGCGACAGCCACAGGGGTGGTCCCCTGAGATTCCTCAGAGTCCGAAAAACCATTATCAACAGCGGGGCGAGGAGCACTGAAAGGTAAACTATGCGGGGTGCAGCAAGCACGTTCTGGACGTTAATTTGGGGCACTGGGTAGTCGGCCGTGTTAGGCCGAGAGAGAGAGGTTGGGAGAGAGTTGGAGAGAGAGTGGGAGAAGGAAACTTGATTGGAGAGAGACGGTGGTGGTGGTGGAGAGAGAGAGGGAAGAAGTGCGCAGCACGCACGCAAGATTCATCATCGCACCGACCACGCCTAAAGGGTCCCCGTGACTGCGCCGGTGGTACCCTTCAACACACGAAATTCCCAACACGTATTCCCTTGGAATCCTCACGACCAGATATTGCTGCGAGTATATCTAACATCCCCCCTGCTCGCAACAGTTTCTCACTGAAAACTTCGCTAACACCCGATATCTCAACCAAAACACGTCTTTCCCAGAATATATGCCATGAAGACTTGACCAGAATAGTACAAGAGAGAAAAACAATTCCAAGAAACATGAATGCTGCATCGCGCGTAACAAATACTTGGCGCGGGAAATGAAAAAAACGGGAAACAAAACAAGACCAAAACACAACCCATCAGAAAAACAATAAAATGTTCATGCCAAATTCATCACAAAATCACAGTAAGACTCGAAAGCATCCTTCGACAAACTCTTCGTAAGGAAATCTGCACGCTGTTACGGCGACGGCACGTGGATGACCGAAATTTCCTTCCTCTCTACCAGTTCCCTGAGAAAATGGTGCCTTACATCTATGTGCTTCGAGTTCGAGTTTGAGATGGGGTTCTGCGCTAGTTGAATCGCCCCCTGGTTGTCCTCGAAGATGGGGATGCACGGCATGCCGACCTGCGGCAACATGAAACGCCAAATCTGCCTCAAAAACAAAATCTCCTTCACTACGTCGCCTAGCGCGACGTACTCTGCTTCGGTGGTCGAAAGCGTGACACTCTTCTGCGTTTGGGAAAACCAAGACACAGCGCCTCCTCCACACGTCACGATCCCCCCTGATACCGACCTACGGTCTGCTGCCTTGCTTGCAAAGTCCTCATCAGCGTACCCCTGCAAGCTGAAGCCCTCTACCGCACCTCTCTGAAACGAAATACCAAAGTGACTCGTCCTCCTCGCATGTACCAGCTTCGGAGATGCGCAATACCTAGCTACTGCCCTTACTGCATNTCTTCTGCGTTTGGGAAAACCAAGACACAGCGCCTCCTCCACACGTCACGATCCCCCCTGATACCGACCTACGGTCTGCTGCCTTGCTTGCAAAGTCCGCATCAGCGTACCCCTGCAAGCTGAATCCCTCTACCGTACCTCTCTGAAACGAAATACCAAAGTGACTCGTCCTCCTCGCATAGCCCAAAATATCCATCGCTGCATTCCAGTGTACCAGCTTCGGAGATGCGCAATACCTAGCTACTGCCCTTACTGCATTCGCAATGTCTGGTCTAGTCTGAGTCGCCAGCCACATCAACGATCCTACCAGCTCACGAAACGGAAAGTCTGTCGCCACCTCATCCGCATCAAAATCAGAACGCTTCACCCCCGAAGACATCGGAACGCTCTTACCTCCCACTACTCCACATTCTGCTGCTAGCTCATCTGTGAGAGCCTGCTGAGAAATCGTCAACCTACCGGTCTCCTTGTTCCTCTCGTAAAAGCACTCAGAATACCATTTCAACTCTGCCAGGTTCTTCACTGGCACGGACTTGTCAAGGTCGGCGCAAAACTAGTCACATCTCTCCCTCTCTCCCACAGCAAAAACGTCATCTACATGTACTACCAAAACCAAAACAACACGTCCATCCTCAATCAAACGAAACACACAAGCATCGGCCATGCACTACTCTAAACCTAACGCCACCAAACACCTCTTCACCTTTGCATGCCACTGCCTTGATGCCTGTGTCAAGCCAAACAGACTCTTGCCTAGTTTTACAATCATTCCAGATAGAGCTCCACATCCCTGCGGCAAACGCATGTACACGTCTTCCTCCAACTCCGAACGCACAAAAGCTTGCTCAATATCGAAATGACACAAGTCGAGGTTCAACTCGCACGCCAAAGCAGCCAACATCCTAACACATGAAACAGAAACGGTAGGTGCGTACAACTCTCCAAAGTCCATGTACTCTCTTTGCATGTGACCTCTCGCTACAAGGATCGACTTAACCTTAGTGGGCCATCCTCATCTGCCTTCCAATCGAACACCCACTTAGCGTTGATTGCGTTCTCCACTAATTGCTACTTCGCCGGAGTAAAAGTCCCCGCTTCCAGCAAGCCATAAAACTCCCTTTGCATAGAGTCGCTCCAAAGGTGCCGGTGCTCCGACGCCATGGCCTCTTTGTAGCTCTTGGGGACACGAAGGTCGCTGGCCTGGCAGTGAGGAAGGACAGGGCGTTGCTCCGGCGGGCGCTGGTCTGGCANACAGGGCGTTGCTCCGGCGGGCGCTGGTCTGGCAGCGTGGCGTCGATGTCTTCCCGGTTGACGAGGAACGTGGCAAATGCGGGTGGAAAGCCCGCTCCTCCAGCCCCCGAGTCCACAGCTGCGAGTGCTCCCGCCTGCCCTCCGGCCCCCGCTCCCCCCTGGCTCTCCGGCCTCCGCCCCCCCCAGCTCCCTGCGCTCCTCGTCCACCGCGCTCCGAGCCTCCAGCATCGACACCAGAGTATTCCTGTCTAGCATCGAGATGAGTCCTGTGCTGTGCCTCGTGCCCGATCTCGTACGGCTTGGCAGCCGCGGGTCTGTCATACCCTCGGCCTTTGTACCCGGGCGAAGCTGCCGCATGGCGTGAGCCGTAAGCGGGGGCATCGCGGGGTCCGGCGGCGGCGGCGGCTGGTCTGGATCTTGGGTCTCCGACGGTGACAGCGAAGAGGCACAGGAGGGCTGACCAGGAGCGGGGGTCGCCGACGGTGACGGCGAAGTGGCAGAGGGTGGTTGTGAAGGCGTGGGAGCGGGCGGCGGCGTGGTCGCTGGCGGCGGCGTTGCGGCAGGGGTCGAAGAGGCAGCGGGAGCGGGAGCGGGCGACGGCGTGGGCGCTGGCGGTGGCGGTGTGGCGGTCGAAGGCGTCGGTGCTGGGCCAAAGTTGATCGAGACGACCGGCGGCGTGAACGGGGGGGGTGTCGGCGCAGCGGTGATACCAGCGGAACCCCCCTCGCCGGCTGGCGCCGACGTCACCCACGACACGTTGTTGGTGTAGACGACGCGGCCGGTGGACGCCTTGAGGACCTTGACGGTGCCGCTCGGGTGGTTGTCGCCGCCGTTCAAATAGTAGCAGAGTGTGGCCTGGTCGTCGAGCTTGGTGCGGCGATCCTCAAGCATGAAGCCGGACTGGGCTGGAAGAACGGCAGCACGCGGAAAGGCCCCTGCTAGCCGGTGAACATCTCGTGCGGCGAGCGCCGCCCGGGGTTGGCCTTGGTCGCCGACTGGTTGAGAGCGTCGGCGGCCCATTTCG
>CACKRE030000971.1:0-13711 GCA_902602495.3 Ectocarpus sp. CCAP 1310/34
CTATCAACAGCCGGCTCGAAAAAGTACTTCGTTTCGGCTGGAATTAGCCCTCTCGGCCCCGTATCCTCTCGCAGGCTGGTTCGGGGCGCTCATTGCCCTTTCCGCTGTCTCGTACACTGAAAGGCACACGCGGGGGCATGAGCACGCATATGCATGGCGCTTGTTCACCACCAGTGAAATATGACACTGTTAGAAATGTAATGGTTAGGACTTTGGTGTAGACCACCAGCCGTGACATGGATGCTGCACATGCTCACACTTCGCAGAGCTCTGCTCTCTCGGCCGTTCCTACCGCAAGAGATGAAACTGGGAGCAGCAGCAGCTGCAGTGCGTTGGATTTCACCTCGCGCGCGACAGGACTGCGCGGACATGCAGAGACTTATGGTCTGGGGGAAGAGGACGTGTTGGGCATAGACGTTGGCGACGACTCCGCCGCTGGTAAAAGCGGAGGAGGATTTGGCGATAGCACCGCCCTGCCAGCTCCAGCTTTTACCACAGNTCAGCCATAAGCAGCAGATCAATTCAAAAACTGGTTCTGTGAAGGCTAGTTCCGGAGGCGTTTTGAGGGCAGGCCGGTCCCCTCCTGCCCTCGAGGGCAGATTTCCGGGCGCCGCACTCCTGAAGAGGATTTCCTGCTTCACTTCTCCCTACTCCCCTTGCGTGTCTAATACAAGAGATAAAACGTCTTCCCCTTCCAAGTTAAGGACAAATACGAAGAGACGTTACACTGGGAGAGGCTGCTGGCGAGGAAGCCATGTGGACGCGATTTGGGTTGGGGAACCTCGGAGGATGAGGATGACGTGCTAGATGCGATGCGAGAGGATGCTGCAGAGGAAGTCACTGCACGGCTAGCTGGGACCCACTTGGATGGCGATTTGGAGAAAGAAGAGAACGGGGGAGATGACGACGACGAGAGCACGGAGCGCGTTAGGGGTGCCCCACCAGCCTGTGCTGAACTGTGTCGTCTCACTTCGTCGTCCTGGAGCGGGCTGCGAAGGGGTGTGGGAACGCAGACACTGTCTAAAAAGCCAGGATGGCGATGATCGCAGGGCATGCTGCCAAGCAAAGGCGCCAGACAGACTTGAGGGAATTTGTTGCGGCGGAAGTTTTTGAAGCGGAACGAGAAGGGGAGATAACGCGAGGGTGTAGATAATAGTCAAAGCTGTTTTTTTTTTTTCTTTTTAATATGACACAACAAATACATCCATCTATCTCTATCTATAGAAATAGTCTAAGGTAGATTAGCAATGAATCCATAGCGTGAGCGATAGGCTACCTGTATGTCTACGGTTTCCCAGACAGCATACAACGATATCTCCCCTGTGGGTAACAGGCTCAATCAACAAGGCAGTTTGGTAGCCATCTTGTGTATCTATGTGTATGTTATGTTGGGAAGTGGTAGACGGAAGATTTAGGGGAACTCGGTTTGTCGGGTGTGTGTGTTCTGTTATGGCACCCTTATTATGTGTTTTTGTTGTTTTTTTGTTCTGGCGTTTGATCCGTCCTGTCTCTACCCGGCTAGCTAGGTGGTTTTGCGTCTGATTATCTGCATGTGGCGCTTCTTTCGTGGTCATTTCTTGTTCTTCCTCGCTACATGAATGAAAGGGCGAAATAGTGCTGTTGCACGTTTGTTTCTCTTCCACATCTATCTGTTTTCCTTTCTTTGCTGATGTTTTTCGTTATTTGCAACTACTAGACTATAATTTTATCCTTTGCAGTCCGCCTAGACTACCTCATTCACCACTCAATCGTTTCCTTTTTTATTTGATAGACTAGTCTAATATGTTGACTCCGTAAAGCGCAATCGCTGTGCCACATGAGCACAATCCTTCAATAGCGCCACAACCGGTGATATTGAGGGTTTCGTTCCAATAGCGCCGGTCGCTCTGTACAGCCTCGGTCGAGGTGCTGGGCACATAAATATGCATACCGACCGGCGTTATTGAGGGCCCCCCACTGTATCATCACCAACCACCTCTTTTCGAAGGGAAAATGCACTGACTGCTGGATGGGGTGTGTACGATGATTGCTATAGGCCCCGCGTGTTATCTATCTATACGTTCACATCACACTGGGACCGACCCGCAGAATTCCTCTGCGGGTAGACTAATGCTTAAAGTAGTAGACGTTACATTGAGCATACCCCCCGCGTACGCAGAAAAAATGACAACTTCGAAGCATGAGAGAACTGGGAAAAATGGTGTTGCTCTGTCGGTAGGGTAGAGAGAGAGAGGGTAGAGAGGAGAGAGTCTCCACCACCTCCTTGCCGCGGCGGACCTTCATACAATTGGAACCCTCACACCCCGTTTTGTCTGAAATGCCTCCACCGTATCTTTTAGAACACCCCGTCTACGCTCCCCCGACGAACCAAACCTGCTCCATGCGAAAGCTGTGTTTGCCTTGCCACTGTTGCCGCTAGCTTCCTCCCACCTTGCAGCCAACGGAAGACGCGCTGTTGGCGGCTGCACTACTACTCTCAATCCGCCCCCAGAGGTATATGTGCCAGAGCCGTACATTGAAGAGCGACCAAGAAACCAACCAGACTACTGTACGTACACAACAAGCAGCAGCGGCAGCAGCAGCATCAGCAGGCAAGAGTACGAGCGGGACAAACTGTTGCCGATCATGCGGCGGTATCGACGATGCAAATGTACGCCTGTCGGGGACACATTGCGAGACCCGAAGCATGACGCGATGAGAGGACGGGCGGGCACCTTCGGGGAAGAGTTACACAATCCAAGTTGTCGGGACCTCCTTGTGGTTGTCCTTCTCGTACTCATCATCCCGTTCGCTGCCCATACCACGGTTGTCGACGCGGCGAGCAGCTGCCGAAATGAGCGCGATAGCGTGTCTAGCCGACAGGCACAGTCACCGGCTGCTGCTGATGAACACGGTGTCCTAACCGTGAAAGACGAACCATTCTCATCTGTCAAACGCTCTTGTGAGAGCCACACCAGCAGCAAGCGTTTGGCCGGCCCTACTGCTGTGCTCCCATCGGGCATCGTCGTCACAGATGCGACTGCTACCGTTCGTGTCCGCAATCGTGCATCAGACGACGCCGGAAACACTGCTGCGACAGAAGCAGCAGTACCCTCGTCAACAACGCCATCGGATTCAGGAGCTACGCCGCCGCTTACGTCGCAAACGGCGCGGAACAGCAGAGTCTCGGCCGTCCTTGTTTTGACCCTCAAGGATGCTCGCCTTGCGACGCTCTTGATAACTACACTACAAGCCTGCGGTGCGATGGCTCTGTTTCGAGACTTTTTCGTGGTCGTGCCTGGCGCTGAGCTTGCTCAAATCGAGGCAACCATCTGCAACAGCGTCGGCATCGGCAGAATGGGTGAGAAGTCCACAGGGCGCGGTCAGGACCGTCCTACGGCATGTGTCCTTCGACACTTTCACTAAAAGTTCCAGCGAAGATGATGCTTGACGCTGCTGGCTCCAGTCGCTGGCTGTCCCTTTTACCTTCGCCCGAGGACAGGAGGAGGGGAAATGAGTACTGTGCAGCCTAGAGACGCTTTCGGGGTTGCCTCGGGTCACTTCGTAGACGCCGCTTTTCCGACGGTGGTGATCGTGTTCGACCCGAGGTAGGCAGTATCCCTCGCCAGGTTGCTAGCGACTTTCACCGTATCAATAACCGACTTGGTTCGTTCTTGGAGATATTGGCTTGTAGACTACTTGCAGCCTGTTCTGCAGTCAACCGATCGTCCATCTCTATCGTTCGTGTGCTTACTTGCTTTGGAACCAAACAAAAATTTTTCGCAGCAGACGCTCGCAAGCGGTCCTCGTCTCAAGTACAACAAATAATACTCCCTTCGCACCCTACTGTACCTCCTTGCTCTCCCTCGCACGCACTGAAGGGTCTGCCTTTTGCGCCAAGGACTCCGGGAATCTGAAGTTAACCATGGTGGACGAAATACAGCTGCTCTCAAATGCGGGGGTGAACAAGGTCGAATCGCGGTGGCACACGTACTCCGTCCAGATGGCCCTCAAGCTCCTGGCCTCCTCGCTCGTGGTGACACAACGCTTCATCTTGTAGCCAATGAGCGATTCGAATAATTTCTACTGCTTGCGATGGTACGCATACGATACGCTGAAACCACGTGCGCCGGGCTGCTCCGTGTGGGGTGACGTACAGTTAGCGCTCGCGCTTAAGAATCTGGGAGTTAAGAAGTTCAGGTCAAAAACAAGATGATCACTATATGTTGACCGTAAGCGCATGTACCTAGATAGTTGCTATTCGGTTCCCCCAATATAGAAAAAATGTAACGAGCCTCGGCCAGAATGAGAAGTTCCTAAGTGCGGACGTTAACTGTATGCAGCACACGCTACAATCTTCGATATGGACGAGTACGCCATGGTGGTGGTGTTAAATCCACCCCCAATGACGTCAACACGGTGAATTCTTGTACTCAAGTTCGTGAGACTGCATCTTTTTCAATCACTTCTACATGGCGGTGGTTGAAATGATATAATTCGGATGCATACCAAAGAAGTCGAGTTTTATTGGATGAAGAACGAGGGGAATGGGGTCAGAGTTTCTTTTCTCGTCAAGCGGCTGGATGCATGCCCTGTGCAGCCTGTCGCTTGTCGTGACTATCCGCGTTGCCCGAGGGTTCCCACCGTGGATGAAAAAACAAAGCGTTCCTCGGGAGCGTCCGTGCGGTGTCAATGTGGTCCAAGTTCTCTGGTGCTTCTCCTGCTGCTGCGTGCTGTATCGACGGAATGTTCGCTGAAATTTCTGCGTCCCAATGGAAAATAAATGTGCGAACCCAAGGCAAATCACAATAATACTACACCGCAAAAAAACTTTGCCTGGTTGTTTGACGTCCAGGGTTCTGCGATTCTCCGCTTGTTTTGCAAATCACTCATGTGAAGCCATTGGGAGTGAAGTTATGCAGTAATTAGTTTTCTCGCATTCCGTTTGTGTTGCAATTACTTTCCTTTCCGCAGCAAACACCGTTCTACCTAACGCTGGACGCAGACGTCTTGTGCTCCAAGGACCAGCTCACGGAGGAAGACCTGCTACCGCAAGGCAAGGGGAACTACGTTCCGGAAGGGTACGTATGCGCGAAGCAAGTGCCGGGCGTTGCCCAAGAAGACAATGTTTCGCTTGTTGGCTTACTTGATTTTCTCCAGATTGCTAGCTTCCTTCAGCGGCTTCTTGAATAGAGTGGACCCATGAACTCATGTGAACTTCTGAACGTTACACGGCAAGAATACCACCGAGGTTAGAAATAGTAGAGGTTTCCTTCGAATAACGCATGGTCATATTCAAAGTTCCACGGCTCTTTGTGCCGAGATGTTGTTGATCAAGAAAACATTTACAAGTATGCGTTGTTGTTCCCTGGGCCGACCGGGAGGGTGAAAACCCACATGCGTTGCCGTTAGATGGCACCACACAAAGAAAAGAGCAATCTTTGGTTGCGAACCCCCCCCCGCAACATTGTGTTTTCTGCCAATCTTTCACGGTGACGTGTGCATCCACAGGGGAGTGGAGTATCATCGACCATCATCTAACCTTCCAGTAGTATTCAATGCAACGCACATGTATGCTACATCGGTTTGGGCACAGAATAAGAATACTACTTGGTGGCTGAGTTCTATCGCATGTAGTCTCTCCACAACCAAACATGGTAACAGCACGTTGCGTGCTCTCTTCAGCACCAGGATTGAAACGTTTCAGTAACATCCTTGCTCACAGTGCCTCCTCCTTCAAAAGCATCTCCGAGGGCATCTTTCCCGAACCCCGTCATCTAAACATTCAACCCTTCGCGCGGTTATTGACCGATGGGAATTGGCATGCCCTCCTTCGAAAGGAGGAACGTCCACCCCGCGTGGTGGTCAGAGGCAGCCAAGACCTTGGGCGTCGTGGAGAATCCCACCAGCGAGGGGTTCGGGGTGACCCCGGCGGTGCTGAGCACCAGGGGGGCTACCCTTGCGTTGGAACGATTGCGGGCGGTACACGGGGAGGAAGGCTTCCTCCGAACGATCCTAGACGGGTGGTGGGTTGAGCCCGGCAGGTGGTGAGAGCTGGAGTTGAAAAGTCTCTGTCGTTTCTCGCGCAAATAAACGCCGGTGTTGGAGGTGTTTTTCGTGGGCTTGGGATTGGGGGCGAGTAGGCGCCGGTGGTTGAGAAAGTATCGATGACGAGCTTCACAACTCTGTCTCTCTTAACCCAAGGAATGCTTGCAGCACCCCTATTCATTGTAGGAGAATCACTCGTGTCGATTCGGAGTCGTTGCGTTGACTCGATCCGATGGTTGGGGATTGTTGGCGCGTAAGTTCATGCTTTTCAAGAACAGAATATCGACTGCCCCCCATTGGGTGGTACGTCCACATACAGCACAGGACCAACGACAAAGATTTGATTCAGGGTGTGGGGGATGGTTAAGGGACCACAGACTCTTGCATAGCGAGGAACGAGAAGTTGCTTTGTATATTAACACATGTCGAATTAGATCGTAGGAAAGGTGACAGAATTCATCGTGACCGCTCGAACAACTTGGGGGAGTCGATAGACCCCCTCACGACTCTTTCGTTGACGTATACCTAACTCGATGCCCTCAATCCAGACGTTTTCAAACGAAAACTCCCCCCAGATGGATTATGTCCAATGTTTTGCTGTTTCGCTTCTCAGTACTGACAAAATTCAAATTATCCATCGAACCAACGCCAGCAGGTGGTCGGAGTACACGTTGTACCGCACCGCGCTCGACCACTGGGGCGTCTTCGACATCTTCCACACCACGGGCCCCACGACGCTTCTCGGGGAAACCTCGGTCTGGTTCTCGGAGCAGTTCGAAGCCTGGAACGTATCGGCGGCGTTCGACGGTGAGGCGTGAACCGTACATGTTTCAGTCGTGGCGCTGTTGCCGCTGCTCCTGCTCGGTTCATAGGACCGGGCAGGTGGCTTTTGGCTTGTCAAAGAGCCCTGGCGGCCTTGTGCACCCTGGAACAACGCCATGGATACTGGCATTGGCCACCGTTGCATAAGAATTCTGTTGGCAGTTCTACTGTTGTGTTCTCGTCCTTTGGTTGTGTATGACCATTCCTTGGCGCTGTGAGGTGCCCAGTAAACTTTGCCGTCCACGGTTGTTTAGGAAGTGGAGGGTTTCCTGACGTTGGTCGGTTCTGTCCAGCTCTGAAGAACGGTCGTTTCGGTCTCCTTGTCGTTTATGGTACAGTGACAAACTGCACTTATTTCCCATCTCCAACTTTGTCGGCTTGCCCTGTCCGAGAGCCTCTGTGTTTCTTTTGCTTTACCATTTCCTCTTGGAATGCGATGGTCTCGCGCACGTCGTCATCTTATACAACAGTTGTCCGCTGTCGCTCTTGATTCCTTCCTCCGCTGTCATCCATAGATGATGCTGCAGCCTTCGTTGTCGTGCAGTCAACGACCGACGTCGGCGTGACGGGTATAACGAGAAAAATCAATCGAGGTCTAGAGGAGGAGCACGACCCGTCACCTGGTGGAGCGTCTTCCCTTCGCCGCAGAATCGCAAGGGGAATGGCGGAAATGGACATGCTGTCCTCAAGCGCACAGAGAAGTGTCGAAAAGAGCTGAGATATGTAGGCTAGGCGGGAAACCTACGCACAATAGCTAACCTCTGCCGAATAATTCCCAATCCCACTGTTCTTTTTGAACATCAACCGGATGACATGAGTTGTGTGCACTGCCACTGCCGCTTCGCCTTGGGTGGCAAAAGGGTCCACTGAACGCTTTCGAGATTCTAATAGCGCAGTTTCGTCGGACGTGGTCGCCTCCCGCACCGAAAAAGTCTGAACTTCTCTAGCAAAACGAAACTCAGGAAATCATCGTAGGACGAGGGTGGGTGGAGAGGCAGACCTCGACCCTGGCGTAACACAAAGCAGGGGAGAAGGAGCGCGCTAGGCAGGCTATAACTCTTTGTTGCTTTCTGTGGGTGAGTGATTTTCAATATCCCCCCACCCCAGTTCAACAAGCATCACCCGTTTCGGGAGTCGTCCGTTTGGCTGCCTTGCCAGCACTCCCGCCAACAGCAGGTGCCGTTGCCGAATATTGGTTTCCACGCTCTGGCACCCTACCCTCTTCAGGGTCTGGGCGTAGGAAAGCTGCCGTTAGGTGTCCTTCTTGCGTTGGTGACCGATAACTCGCAGGAGCAGTCGGTGGTGTATCGTCCGCAACGTCCGGTATTGGTCTTGACGTGGGGCCCATGTCATGCAGCCGTACAGCAGTGCCTCCATCGCCTCGGCCTGGAGCAGGCGAGTCTTCAGTCGGAACGGTGCTTTCAGCCTGTCGAAGAGCTCCTGACCATGTCTCCTGACGCATGCCCACGATGCTCTGCTCCAGTAACTGATCTCCCGGGTGAGGTCGCCATGTTCGTTGACGAGGCCACCTAGGTACCGGAATTCAGTCGTCTGGGCATACCTCTGCCCTGCTGCCTCGATGATCAGCGGTGGTGGCGGGGGGGGCGGTGGTGTTGTTGTCTGCTTCTCCGTTGCGCGCATCAGGAGCGCGTCTCCGTCTGCTTCTCCGATACCGTCAGCCCAAACTCCCCGAACACCTCCATGATGACGGTCATCATTCTCGCCAGCCCTTCGGCAGACCTCGATACGACGCCGGCGTCATCGACATACAGCACCGGCCATACCACCCTCCGCACTCGGTCAAGTGTTGTCTTCGCCCTTCGCTCCCGTACATGAGGTTCTGCAGAACAACACCATCCTCGCTGAATCGAATGGCAACGGCCTCGATGACCGCGGCGAAAAAGATGTTGAACAGCAGTGGGGACAGCACCCCCCCTTCCTTGTCGTAGGCCTTGTGTGACGCAAAACCAGCCCGAAAACTCACCGTCGTCCATGCGCACCCGAGCTCGCATTCCGTCGTGGCATTGGCGGATGACGGCGATCATCTCCTCGAATCCCGGCCCTAGCCAGCACCTTCCACAGCAGCTCTCGGTTCACCGAATCATGCGCCTTCTTGTCGACGAAGCACATGTAGAGTGGTATTTTCCTTCTCTGCCCAAACTCTTGCAGTCGGCGTACGACAAACAGCATGTCGATGGTGGATCGCCCAGGTCGGAACCCGCATTGTTGCTCTGGGAGGATGTTGTTGGTTTCGCAGAAGGCGCTTAGGCGGTTGGTGATGATCTTGATGGGGACCTTGCCTACGTGAGATCGGAGCGAGATCCCCCTGAAATTGTTGCAGTTGGACCGGTCACCCTTCTCGTACAACACCTTGATGGTTGCGTCCTTCCACTCTTAAGGGATCTCTCCTCCGTTCCACACCTCACCGAGGATGGCACGGAGGTGCTTCGGGACGATGGGTTCCTTGTCGTCGACGTCGATCTTGAGCAAAGCTGCAGGGAGGTAGTCATTGCCGGGTGCCTTCAAGTTCTGCAGTCCTTTCGTTGCCCGTTCCACTTCCTCGAGGTCTGGCACCGCCCCCAACCGTCGAGTGGCACGTGTCGCCGGTCGCTGCGTCACTTGTTCGATGATGTCTGGGTTCAGGGTGGGGGACTTGGTGTTGAGGAGGGTGCCGAAGAATCTCGCCCATCGCTGGGAGATGTAGTTCTTTCTCCGGAGCAGCACGCCATACTCGTCCGCAACGGGCTGCTGTCTTCTCGCTTGTCTCCCACTGAGCCCCACTGATCTCTTGAGGTGTTGGTAGAGGCCTCTCATATCGCGGTCCTTGTAGATCGCTTCGAGTTCCGTCACATATCTGTCCAGGTGGGCATATATATGCCCCTTTCGACTGCTGCGGCCACTCCCTTATACGCTGCTTTGATGGCCCTCCACGACATTGTGTTCACGTTGTACTTCATCGCTCGACGCGCTTCCCGCCGTTTGGTGAGGGCCTCCTCCAATGCTGCTCTTGTCTCAGGGGTCTCACACCATTCCTGCGTGCGTCGTATCCGCGGTTCCTCAGCTAGTATCGCCCTCGCCGCTTCGAGGAAAGCATTGGTGAACTCGGTCGCCTTCTCAGGGGAGGTGGTCGCTCGTTCGCCCTGCCGTTGGTCGAGGTTCAGGANCCCCAACCGTCGAGTGGCACGTGTCGCCGGTCGCTGCGTCACTTGTTCGATGATGTCTGGGTTCAGGGTGGGGGACTTGGTGTTGAGGAGGGTGCCGAAGAATCTCGCCCATCGCTGGGAGATGTAGTTCTTTCTCCGGAGCAGCACGCCATACTCGTCCGCAACGGGCTGCTGTCTTCTCGCTTGTCTCCCACTGAGCCCCACTGATCTCTTGAGGTGTTGGTAGAGGCCTCTCATATCGCGGTCCTTGTAGATCGCTTCGAGTTCCGTCACATATCTGTCCAGGTGGGCATATATATGCCCCTTTCGACTGCTGCGGCCACTCCCTTATACGCTGCTTTGATGGCCCTCCACGACATTGTGTTCACGTTGTACTTCATCGCTCGACGCGCTTCCCGCCGTTTGGTGAGGGCCTCCTCCAATGCTGCTCTTGTCTCAGGGGTCTCACACCATTCCTGCGTGCGTCGTATCCGCGGTTCCTCAGCTAGTATCGCCCTCGCCGCTTCGAGGAAAGCATTGGTGAACTCGGTCGCCTTCTCAGGGGAGGTGGTCGCTCGTTCGCCCTGCCGTTGGTCGAGGTTCAGGAGGAACCGCGCAGTCACCGCCCATCGCGTTGCTTCCACCTGCAGTTCCCGTCGGTGGAACTTCTTCTGTTTCGGTTTAGTCCGGACTGCTCGGTTGTGGGCAAGCCTGTCACCGAGGTTGACGGTGGCTATCACCATGTTGTGGTCTGAGTCCATCCGCCTTGATTGGGTATACCGGCTGGGGATGTATGTACATAGACTATTTGCTTGGTGTGCCCTGGAGGTGTGTTGCTTCGGATGTCTGGGTTCGGTTTTCTGGGGTCCCACCAAGAGATAGAAGGTCTCACGGAGTTCTCATTTTGCTGCCTCACTGCTCCTGCAGCAAAGAAGAGGCTGATGGACGCGTGTCCACTGAACCCACGGGCCACCACGCATTGAGGAATACACAGTGCCTAACACGCAGCCTGCCTCGGAGGGTCGCGCGGCCTGGGAGGGCAGCAGCTAGCTACATCGAAGTTCGGACCAAACTAGCAAACAGGATATGTCAGTTCTTTTCACGGGGCTGAGGGACGGGGGCAGGATGATGATAGAGCACCCTGGGCTGGAGCTCTCAGTCAAGGAACTGCACAGGGTATGTTACTCCGGAATCTTCCACTCCACGTGGAATGTGCTTTCGTATCAAACATCATCAAGCGTTGGCGTAAACACATCTCATCCGGATTATGTACATTATTTGACCATTTTATGGACACGTCCGTGGACGTCCGTGGACGTCCAAGGATGTCCACGGACGTCCACAGACACGTCCAGGGCCGTCCACGGACACGTCCAAGGACGTCCACGGACGTCCGTGGACATCCATGGCGTATCCGTCCATGAACAGCCCATGGACAGCCCACGGGCTGCTCATGGTGGGCGCTCCATGGGCTGCATTTTTGCCCACGACGGGCCGCCTATGGTCATGCCCACGGGCAAGCCTACAATGCCCGGCATGGGCTGGCCATGGTCTGGCCATGGGCACCCCAACATGTGCAGCCGATCGTGGGCAGCCCACCACGGTGAGCATGTTGGGCACACCCGTGCGCCGCCCATCGTGGGCAAAATTACAGGGAAATACGGTTTGGCCAGCATCCTCTTATGATTGGCCAAAACGTTTGGTTACAGTCACTAATGCACAACAAAATATGCGTTCCCGTGATCCCCACGACACAGACGGCCTAGGAAAAACAATAGCCGTGAAAGCGTGAGGGTACTCCCCTAGCGTGAGGGTACTCCCCTTACATAATTCAAGAAAAGGAGAGAACGGAAGCGAGGATGCTTGGGGTCAAACCTCGGCCCTCGTGAAGGAAGGGTGCACGCCCAAACCCTTGGGGTATACGTGCAGCGGACGGGGCATGTATGTCCCCAAGCATATTCTTGTACGAATATTCATACTATGATGGAGGGTGGGTTCACCGAAAAGTGTCTCGTCGACGCCGATACAAAACCCACATGGCAATGTCCCACGTTACTGACCGTTTAGCCAAACCGTCCATGGGACACCCACGGGTCACCCACGGCCGCCCATGGGCTCTTCAACCTAGAACTTCGCCACCGGCATCTCACCCTAGAACTTTACCACCTGAACATCAACTTACTTCGCCACCAGCACCAACCGAGCACGTATCGTGAGGGCTTGGGGTAAGGCTTAGGGTTATCGTTAGGGTTAGGGTTATTTACCCCTATATTGCCCGTTCGAACGCAGATAATATCCTGGTTCGGTTGATGGGCTCTCATTGGCCGCCCATGGGCTTCCCATGGGAGTCCCATGGGTCGCTTGGGAAAACTGTAGAAAGTGTGGGAGACCCCATCAGCCCCACGCCAATATGAAGCCGTGGGCGCCGTGTGGAATTCCCGCCAAACAACGGCTTTGGCCAAGACGGATGGATGGAGATGGCTTTTTGTGTGATAGCGTCTCGTGGAGGGTGTCGGGTTGACTCTGATTACACCCGATACTGCCCAATAATCCTCCGTCCGCAGGGAATAAGAAATCGTCGTTTTGGCTACTATACAAGAATCAAGCAGTGCAATTTCTCAAGAAACTATCCTCATCGTAGCTCCTCATACCCCCTAACAATGGTGTCTCTCTGACGTTTGTCAACGAATACAAATACGCCGAGTCGCTGAAACAGCGGGGCGGGGTGTACTCAAAGTCTTGCATGCCGAAGTCGTTAGGCCATTGACCTCGCATCCCTACAAAGCCGGAACGGAGCACGCCGGGTTCTCACCGGACCAGCCTCTTTCATCACCAAGCGCGAAGCGCCGTGAGGTATTCGGCGAGTCGCATGGAGGGTGCGCTGCATCCTGCTAAGGGTGTTCGGCATCTTGTGCTTACTTCCTTGCGTACGGATGACAGCTGCGTATGACTTATTGTATTTTCTGGTGCTTTGACTTCCAGAGACAATTGTACGCACTGTGTAACTGCCTGGAGGGTGCTTGGTCATTTTAACACAACGTGGTGAGATCATCCCCCCTGCGCGGAGTGAGGGTTCTCGACCCCGCACAACATGATCTACTCGACCACCATTGTGGTTACCGCGAGAAAAAAAAAAAGGAAAAATTCAAGCGGTAGCCTGGTTGCCGAGCTCACGAAGTGAATTGGCCTGTTTTACAATGTCGCTGCGCGACGAAAACCCAACCCCGATGGCCAACACCGAGGGGGGGAGGGGGGGGGTGGGGGGGGCGTGCTCTTATGTTTTGCATGCCTTAGCGGGTAAACCATTGACCACGCGTCCTCGAGAGGACGGAGCATCGTTCCCACAGGACCGATCACCGATGGCCAATCGTTCCTTTCTACTTTGCCAAAGGTGGCTCAAAAATGTCTTCCCTAGTCTGTCTATCCTAACGATATCCCTTCCCGCCTTTTCAACCCACCTCCTATGCCCCACTACAGCTACCGTCCTTTCCTCTCTATTCCATGCCTCAAACATCTCCCTGTACGTTCCATCTATTTTTCCCAGCTCAGTCACGTACACTTCCCTCTCCTTCTTGTACAACGGACATTCCGCGACTACATGAACACGGTCTTCGCATTCGAAGCCGCAATCACATTTGAACTCGTCGTCTTCCTCGTCTACCGTCCTATGTCTTCGTCGACGTTCTCGAAGGCCTATGTCCCCTGTCCTGAATTTGACC
>CACKRE030000971.1:15453-31489 GCA_902602495.3 Ectocarpus sp. CCAP 1310/34
CCGGCGGGGCGGCTTGTTTTACAATCTCGTTGCCAAGCGACGAAAACCCAACCCCGATGGCAAACACCGGGGGCGCTGGGAGTCGCTGACACAGGGGCGCGCGAAAATAATATTCTTGCACTGAATGTAGACCCCCTTTCTTGTTTGGGACGTTTTCGCGGGGGGGGGGAGGGATACCGGCATTCCTTGGGCAACCCCATTCTCTTGGGGTCTTGCCAGGGACGTAAAAGAAACCGTAAGTGGAAGTGCCCATGGTACTTTGCTTATGCACATGTCACCGCTTGCTCATGGAAGTTACCTGGTGAACGAAAAATCACAAATGACCCGTGTGAGTGTGGCATCTAGCTGCACGACGATGTGCGTCTCAAACCTTCGTACCTTCCTAGTTCCCAGCCGTACCTTGTAGAATATTTGAATATCCGAGTCGACACATGTTCCTTTTCGTTCAGGCTAGGAGATGTATGACGCCGACGAGCAGGTGTTCCCGTGCCGCTGTGGATCGCTTGTTTTCTTCTATCTCGACTCGGGCTCGTCAGCCAAATTGATAGACTAAGTACGGTGATATTGTTAGTCTTTACCGTCATCCCGATCGAAGCCAATTACCTACTTCCATGTGTGTGCTCCTCGTTGCGGGAGTCTTGCAGAGCTTTTGAGTGCTCGCCGAAACATTATCTACCGTTTTTGCGAACCATCAAAATCTCTCCTCGTGCCCATCGCTGTGTGGAATTTTTTTCTCAAATGCCTTCACAGCCGGCTGACCTAAGACAGGCGGGAACGTGCGAACGTTCGTTTAGAGGTACCACGCCCACCACAACATAGTCGTACCTGAAGCTGTGCTATCAATAAGTGCATTCGTGCAAAAAGAAGTTTACATGTATCACTGGGCAGACGAACGCGAAGGCACTAGACTATTGATCAGCCATTACCTGTGTGTGTATAGTACGGCGGGAAAAACCATGCTGCTTGTGGGTAAGACGGGGGAGGGTGAAGTTGACGTTGGGACGAATGAAGGATATCATGCATAGTCGTGGCGCTACAGAGAGGTTACCTACAACTTGTGGGGCCCGGTTGATTTTCAAGTGCACGCGGCTCAGATTGATAAATTCAGTCTCCAACGATCGCGCAGTTGTCGTTGGTATTCAATGACCTTGCGGTGGGTTGAACACCGTTGTCGTTCGAGGTTTTCCACCGCCGGGAGGTGGGTTCTATTTTCTGACACCAACCTCACCCCGGGCGGGAATCGAGAAAGGGGGGAGATAATACGATCTGCTCCTGCAGGGAAACTCGGATTTCACGCCTCCAGCCCGAATAGGTGATGGGGGAGGGGGGCGGGGGGGGCTCTTGAGAGGAGAGAAAACTCCGATAACTACGTTTTCCGGCTCTATTGGTATGCGCTCACCACGATGCGCACAGTCACCGTACGCTGATTCACCCTTGCCGTATCCATCTTCAACGTGTACTGTAACATACCAAACGTTTCCAACGTATCCTATCCCTTCAACAGGAGTTTTCAATATTTTGCTTGTTTCTATTCCGGTATCGAAGAGTTGGGGGGGGGTCAGCATCTCTTGCAACAACATAAGTATCGTTTTCTTATTGACGATACCCCTTTTTCGTCACCCTTCATGCCGAGTAGAGAAAAACATACTATTGCCGGCGGTGGAATGGCACCCATATGACCACTCCGTCGTTCCCAGGCCCTCGTCACCTATAGTTGCCATATGTGGTTGAGCCGTGCTCAGCAGAATACAGAGATATTGCACGTCATAGTGTAGGGCGCCTTCTTTGTTTTGCTGCCCGTGGGTTTCCTAACGCCAGGTATCAGAGGTGGGGGACAAGCAGTCCGTGGTCATGCGGTGTGGGTCTCCCACACTTTTTACAGTTCTCCGCAAACCCATGAAATTCTCATGGGTCACCCATTGGTCGCTCATGGGCACGCCCATGCCCATTCCCATTGGCATGGACATGTCCACGGGCGACCCATGGGAAGCCCAAGGGCGACTACTGAGAGCCCTTCGATCGGACCAGTGTACTCCTAAACAATAGATTATATAGGCACTATTGCGGCCAATAACCCTACCGCTAACCCTCATCCTAACCCCAAGCCCACACGATACGTGCTAGGTTGGCACTGGTGGTTAAGTTCTAGGTTGATGTGAAGGTGGCAAGGTTCTAGGTTTATTGGCCGGTGGCGAAGTTCTAGGTTGAAGTGCCCAAGGTGGGAACTTCATGGGCCGCCCATGGGCTCTTCATTGGCATGCCCATGGGTCACCCATGGGCAGCCCATGAAGAGCCCATGAAGAGCCCATGAAGAGCCCATAAAGAGCCCACGAAGAGCCCATGAAGAACCGATGGGCGGCCCATGGGCGGCCCATGGGTGACCCATGAGTGTCCCATGGGCGATTTAGCAATACTGTCAGTACTGTGGGAGGTTGAGGGCAGCGAAGAGAGTTTCTTTTTTCCGTGGTACATAACGTGCAGGATTTCTTGCTTTCCTCCCCCTCAATTGCGTGTGCTTGCGTTTGCTGGTGTTAACGGCACGTCCACAAAGGACCCTGTTAGAAGAGTTGTTTGATAAATTTGAAAAAATATTGTGTACATCCCGCACCGGAAGAAGTAGATTGCTACTTCGTAGAATAGCTGTGATGGGCTGAAGACATTCGTAATTGGATCTTGAAATCTACAGTTATACTTGGGACAACCCCCCAAGCTGCAAAGCTCAGAACCTCTCAAAGCTTCTGCGACAAGTCCACCACGACCATTTGACCTCGGGCGAACATGGCGAAATAACACCAACAAACGACACACCAGAACCAATAAACACATTAAAACCATGCGTGGAGCATCACCAATCCAAGCTTACTCAAGCCGGGAAATACCTGAAAGGGGCCGGCGATGAGCCTACGGTGGTGACTTTACCTTCGCCACGTGCAACACCCGTACACAATTGCAATTTGCCGTGCGTTGTACTTATTATCCCCCAAGCCCCACCTCCCTTAACAAGACTAAACAGCCGCTTCTTCGAGCGCTTTCGCCTCGAGCGCCTTCATCCTCCCTCCACCCCCTAACCCTAACCCCGCTCCAACCTCTGCTATGGTGCCGTCGGCTGCGGTACAGGCAAGCTCGCCACGTGGATTGTATTACCCCCGTGCATGAAGTGTGTCCGCTTTAAATAGGATTGTTTTGCATGGACTCGACTTGTAGAGGAAATTGTATGGCGTTGGAGGGGGGGAGGGCGTACTCTTATGTTCTGCAACTTCTAGCGGTTAGACCATTGACCACGCGTCCTCGAGAGGACGGAGTACTGTGTTCCCACAGGATCGATCACCGATGGCCGATCGTTTCTTCCCATTTTGCCAAAGGTGGCTCAAAAAACGTCTTCCCTAATCCATCTACAATCCTATCGATGTCACTTCCCGCCTTTTCAACCCACCTCCTACGCCCCAGAACAGCTATACCGTATTATCCTGGCTTTCCATGCCACAATCATCCCCCTGTATCTCCCATCTACTTTTGGCAGCTCAGTCATGCCCACTTCCCTCTCCTTGTTCAACGAGAATTCCGCAACTACATGAACTAGGTCTTCGCACTCGGAGCCTCAATCACATTTGAACTTTTCGTCTTCATCGTCTACCTCCCTAAATTTTCGTCTGCGTTCTCGAAGGCCAATGTCTTCGGTTCTGATTTAGACCTTAAGCTCTATCCCGCCATCCATTGCTCCATGTAGGTACTCCTTGAGCCCTATTCCTTCGTTCAACATTTCGTACGATTCTAGAACCTCCTTTTACTTGGTTTCTTTGGTTAGATTCTGTTTTTCTCGCTCGGCACAAGCCACAGGGGGGGGCTCCCCCGCCCCCCCCGGAGAGGTCCAAAATAAAGAAGTGGGGTTAGGCGTCGGCAATTGTTTTGTTGGTCGCACCTTAGGTCACGTCATGAGATTTCTCATGGTACCTCATTGGGTCTAGGGAACCATTAGAATATTCTCATGGTGCGTCATGGTACAGCACCTTAAGACACAGAGCGTCGAATGGCTACTGAGTCACTGTAGAGTACCGAGAGGGTCTCCCGAGCGTCTGACGTTGGATAAGCGTGGCGTAGGTCTATTCCTCGATTGATCATGATGAGGGTTGTGTGTGAACAAAAAAAAACGTGGACTTCAAAATGTTGGGTCGCCTCTGTTGTACAATGGACAATAGACTGTTGTGCCCGCTAGGCAAATGGAGGTGACCAAGATAGTACACCCCTGCATCGTGAACATTCTAAGAAAGTTGCTTGCCATTCCACGACGGAAGAGGATATAGTATCTATTAATCACCTACCTACATTCAATTAGGATTTTCGGAGATTGCTGCAGAAATATTGCAGTAAAGCATCTAGTCCGTGGACGTCCGTGGACGTCCTTGGAGGTCCATGGACAGTTTAGCCTCCCCGATGCTGCCCCCTCACGGGGAGGCTTTTGTGTCTTCGACCGCACTGAGACTGACGTCCTTTCATTGGTCAGTCAGTTAGTGCGGTCGATGCTAATAATAAAACCACAAACGCAATTCTCGGCGCTACATGCCGAAAAAGACTCGTGCCAGCTTGCTGGAGTGAACTCCTGTTCCTGGAGTTTTGAGCGAAACCTTGGAAATCGTGATCACTCTCGTCTTTTGCGGAAATCGAGAAAAAACGCGTCAAATATGGATGTCTTGTTATGATAAACCACGCGCGGGGGTGGGCTTCATTATCCATCTCCGGTCCGAGGTATGAACTTTTGTGATGACTACTGTGCCAAGCTCATGTGTATCTAGCATATCTCGAGGAGAGCAAGAACACGACTGGAGCACAAGCGAAGACCTACTGCGGTACTTCGAAATATACTACATCAGCGATGACAACGACACCAGCTTCAACAAGCTGGCATATCGGTCAGCACCAACACCAAGCGTGCGCGCATTGCCCAGATGCAGATGACGCTCGCACTTAAGAACTTAGCAGTTACGAAATGCAGCCTCGAAAAATTCAAAATTTAAGAACTTGCCCATAAGAACACCTGCTTATGTCCGACGTGGTATTAAGAACAACAACCCGTATTTGTGGTGCACCAAGCGCTTACGGATAAAAACAGACCCCGAAAAAGTGGCAGCTGCAAGATGAGACATCATGAAGGTGTTGAGGGGTGACTCACGGGGTGTCCGGTGACCCCACCCACCGGTAGTTTCAGATCAGCGACGACGAGGGGGATTTCCGTTTCAATTGATACTGGTGCGGAGGGGGGGACGTACTCTTATGCTTTTCATGCCTAGTGGTTAGACCATTGACCACGCGTCCTCGAGAAGACGGAGCATCGTTCCCACAGGACCAAAGACTGATGGCCAATCGTTCCCTCCTACTTTACCAATAAAGGTGTCTCAAAGATGGTGTATATCCTATCGATATCACATCCTGCCTCAACTCTCCACGTTGTATGCCCCAGTACAGTACAGCTACCGTCTTCTCTCCTAGCTGGCATTCCATGCCTCACACATTTCCCTGTATCTTCCTTCAACTTATCCCGAGGCTCAGCAACGTAAAATCTCGTCTCCTTGTACAACAGGCATTCCGCAACTACATGAAGCGGGTGTTCGCGCTCGGACCCGCTTTCACATTTTACCTTGGTCGGTGCGGAGGTGGGGGGAGGGGGGGGAGGTGCTAGCTTCGTTGTACAAGGCATACCCCTCGTCGCATGTCATTGATGTGCCTGCCACGCTGCGTGCCACGCACGAGAGCCATGTCTTTGCCCCTTGAAATATTGAAAGAGCTCGGCCAGCTGTCAAAGTTGAGCGGAGGTGTGATTCTTGATCGACACTTGGAGGCCATCAAAGAACGAACATGTCATTGCTGGCAATTGCCCACGAAGTCAGACTGGGAGGCCATCGAGCCGACGCGGGGTCGACGAAAGCTTTCCGACACCTCTTCCTTCGTCGCACCCACCGGTTTTCGAAATTAAGCGTCTATACCCGCTGCCCTTGACAGTTTGTTCCTGTATGTGGAGTACTCGTAATACTGAGCATGGGTCGATTTGGTGGGCTGATTACTCGGCAATCTCAGGAGCGTACCCGAAACGTTTTGCGACAACCGTATGCATTTCGAGCTACATGTAGACCAGTACCGTTGGACAAGCACAGTAGAGATGCGGGTGCGGTGGTAGGGTCGTGGGCTTTGCTTGAGGGGGGCGCGCCGTAGAGTAGGGATGAGGTTCGACATTCGAAGAGCAGGGTGAAGGTCGCAATGCAGCTGAGACGGGCGTTAGTAGATAGGGCCGGGAAGACAAATGTGCCGCGAGTGACTCTAAATGGTTCAACGTGTTTGCTCAGATGCGACATTGTTTCAGGCGATACCGCGTCTGTGTTTAACTCGATTCCAGAGGTCTCTGTTGAGCGACGTTCAAAGATTATACTCTGTTTCATGCATATGAACACGCTGTTCTCAAGTGTCAGGCTGCACCCAGAAAAAAAAAACGACTTCTGAATGAGGTCCTTGGCGTAGAAATATGAACAAGAACCCTGTGTACCATACGGATATGCCTGCTCAAAATACTTTTTTGAAAATAAGAACCGGTGCTCAATTTGAGGCAGCCAACACGCATCAAGCCTTGGCCAATATAAGCGGTTCTTAAGTGTGGGCGCTATCTGTAGTGCTGTTGTACATAATGTACACCATGTTCGCATACAAAGACGGTAACTCTCCCAGAGGTCCTCACGTGCCAACGAATCAGCAAGATCATACATAGGTTGTCCATCAACCCTTGAAAACGACCCCTTTCATTCAACATCAAGGCCCCAAACTCACCCGCGGGTAGGAACCAACGGCCCCAGCTTTCCGGTTTGACATCTTCCCTCTTGGCTCGGGGGAATGACTACTGGCGAATATTCTATGCACATTGCACGTGAACCCACGATTTCAGGGGGGCCAAAACAAGTTTGAGGCTGAGAAGGAAGCACCGGAGACCGCATTGCACAAGGTCTGAGTGAGGCAGCACCCAGCTCGGAGAGCCCGGGGCAACACACTACTGTAGCTACCGCGCGGCGAGTGCTGCTCAGTGCTCGGATTGCACATCCAAGGGTATGATAGCGGGAAATGGAATGACCAGCGATCACCACTACAGTACAGCCCTGACCACGTTGATTATTTGAGGTGAAACAACCTGCCACGTTCTCCTGGTGTCCCCAGCGTGCATCTGGGTATACATACACTCCAAAGGGCTACATAACTTCACCACGCATTGCGATCCGCACGGGAAGTGGGCAGTGGGCACGCTCGTGAGCTTGAAACAGCAGCGCATAAGAACATCAACAGCAGCAATATGCGAATAGAAAGTCGCACGCCCGCCATCTGTTGCGCGGGATGCACCTAGGGCGCCTTCCGGTATATGCCGGGGAGGGTTTGAGATTGAAAATGTTGCCAAACCACCTAAGCTCTGAAAATTCAGTTGTGGGTTGCGGTCGGTGTGCAGATGCGATATTCGGTCTCAGATTTTCAATCCGGGGTCGGGAAGGTGGGTTTTCAGCGAAACTTGGTGACTTGTCTTACTCAATGCATGGGAAACGCAAATCAGGGAAAACAAAATTTCTGTCCCCCCCCCCCGGGGACAAAACGGGGATTTCCCCATATCTTGCCCTTATTATGCGCTTTTCAGACCGCTGTTCCGGTAGAACAAACCCTACAGTTTTTACAAACTTTGCTGGCCACTTCCGACACGAACTTGACGTCTCCCCCCCGGGGACATAACGGGGGTTTCCCCATATCTGGCCCATTTCATGCGCTTTTCGGACTGTTCCGGTAGAACAAACCCTACAGTTATTGCACATTTTACTGGCCACTTCCCACCAGGGTACGCGAAATTTTTGTCCCCCCCCGGGGACAAAACGGGGATTTGCCCATATTACTACTACCAAGAGTAAAGGGTAGCGCACAATACTTGCAAACGTTGCGTTCGACACCACACCACAAAAAGCAAGAAGGACAACAAACGTCGACGAGTTCCATTCTTGTGGTTGGCAGCCAAAACATCCATCCATCCCTAGCCCACCTCCGGGAACCACTTCTTCGCGATACGTACGCGACCTCTTGAGCTTACGTATTGCGCTTCCTCCCGCTCCCCCTCCTCCTCCCCCTCCTCCTCCTCCTCCTCCTCCCCCTCATCGTCCTCCTCCTCTCCCTCATCTTCCTTCTCCCCTCCCCCACCCACCTCCCCCATGCTCTCGTCAAGCGTAGGCGCCACTGGGGACTCGTCCGAAGATATGACCGGAAGAATAACGCCGGTCAATTGAGTCCCAAGCGTGCTCCTCCGAACCATCTCTTTTCCCGACTTCTCCATCACCTCGCCAACCAAGCCGAGGTACCTTCGCTACCATGCAGTCATCGTAGCAGCCCATTCGGCAAGTCGAGCAGTAGCACGATGCGCCCCGAACCCGCAACTCCCAAGATCTGGTGAACTTCTTGGGGGCGGCCCATTTCTTCGCCCTGGACTGGTCGAACGCCCACTTCCTAGCCGTCAACACCTTGTCTCCGGCCGCTTCCACCACAAAATCGTCTGTCTGCACTCCCACACTAGTAGCCCACACAAGACTATAGGNCAAAAAGCAAGAAGGACAACAAACGTCGACGAGTTCCATTCTTGTGGTTGGCAGCCAAAACATCCATCCATCCCTAGCCCACCTCCGGGAACCACTTCTTCGCGATACGTACGCGACCTCTTGAGCTTACGTATTGCGCTTCCTNAAAAGTCTCGTGCCAAATGCCGAGACTGTTGGCTCGCTCGGCAAGGTTCACTCCACCAAACTCAACGGGCTTGCACCGCTGGCCGGGGTGGCACACATCCGTGTAAGTACACGTGTGCTCTCCCGCTCCGGCTGCTACAGCGAGCGTTGTCTGGTAAGTGGTCCACCCTATCGAGCTGTTGCAGTGCTGCTTCAGCGNGGTCGAACGCCCACTTCCTAGCCGTCAACACCTTGTCTCCGGCCGCTTCCACCACAAAATCGTCTGTCTGCACTCCCACACTAGTAGCCCACACAAGACTATAGGTATCCTGCACCTCCCCCTGCTCCTCCTCTATTCCCGGGATTCGTCACGTCACTCCGTGTCTTGCGCTCGTTGAACACGTAGCATCCCTCACTCGCAGCGATCTTGGGGGCGATGTCGTGGTTCGTGTTGTGCATCCGCCGCCGTGCGTCGCTAAAAGTCTCGTGCCAAATGCCGAGACTGTTGGCTCGCTCGGCAAGGTTCACTCCACCAAACTCAACGGGCTTGCACCGCTGGCCGGGGTGGCACACATCCGTGTAAGTACACGTGTGCTCTCCCGCTCCGGCTGCTACAGCGAGCGCTGTCTGGTAAGTGGTCCACCCTATCGAGCTGTTGCAGTGCTGCTTCAGCGCTTGCAACGACGCGCGGAGTGCACGAGTGTTGGCCGCGTCGATCGCAGCCACCTTAGCTGCTGCCTGCTCTGCCGCGCCAGCATCCAGCATGGCCCGTCCTCGCTCCATCAACACGGGGTCGTTCTGCATCAAATCCATCGCGCTAGAGCGACGCTCCTCCGCAACCTGCGTACAACTTATCAGCAGTTATTGGAGGAGTCGGGGGAACATATGAGTGAGCGACAAATAAACACCACGGTAGCAGCGTCATTGCAGCAGTTTCAGCAGTCACCAAACCCGTGCAGGTTTTAATGCGCTTTATGTGCTTGAGATATCGACGTGGTGGAATGGACCTCAATTCTTGGGGGTAAAGAGGACGGGCAGCGCGTGTACCAAATTATAAATTCAAGAATAGAGCAGCTGGCACGAACTGGCGCGCAAAGTAAAGCGCAGTCAATCAAGCCTAGAACACCTTTCAGCAGCACCTCAGAAGTGATTCAAAACTCACCGCTTCCTCCCGCAAAGTATCTGGGGTAGCACCGCTTCTAGTCCCGCCATCATGAGCCAATGCTAGAGGGTCGGAGAGAGCTGCGTCCGCCCCCTTGCGCTTCGCCTTCTTCCCCGCAGCAGATCAAGCGGCAGCACCAGCAGCAGGCTGTCGTTTCCCGCGTTTCGATGCTCTCTCTCGGATGCCTTCAACATGCTCTCTACCCTTTTCGAGAGCTCAACTTCATCAGCAACCACAGATTGCACGGGTTTTCCAGCTGCCTCGGTGGTACCCTTTCTCAAGAGCTGGCTGATTAGCAGTATCCCGCGGATGTGCTCCTTGCGTTGCTGTCTCACTACCCTCTCTTCCCCTCGGATTTCGATTGTGCGGTCTACCTGCATGTGGCTGCCACGAGCCACGGCCAGGCCCAAGTCGGGACGGCCGTCCTAGAACGAGATTAGGTCTGATGACCTCGAGAGTGGTGTCCTTTGTATGTAATTCGACCAAGCGGAGTCGATTGCCATGGAGAACGAGGCTTGCATTTGATGTTTGCGGTCAAACAGGATGTGCCGAATCGTGTATCTTGAAAAATGTGAGGGGGATTTTTTTTTTTTTCGTTTTCTTTCGTTGAGTTGTTGTGTTGGTCTCGCCGAAACGTTTCTAGAACCGAAAACTCGTTCTTGGACGCCATTCTCCGGCATATACCGGAAGGCGCCCTTATCACCGCCGCAGGCGAAGTGGGCTTACGGGTATTTCTCCCCGGGCACTATCTCCCTGAGCTCACCTTGACCAGCCTTGCTGGCTTCGCCTGCTTGAAGTGGCTGATGAGCTTGGGGCGGGTGCCCTCTTGTTGTCAACGGCCAATTCCGATGATACATACGTACTCCAGCATCTATCTGAAATCTGAACATGGATCCTGCGATCCTGCGTTGGATCCTGGGCTGTTCGCACGCACTTTTGTTGTCCCGCCCCCGCCTTTTCCCGAATTTGGCAGGATTTAGGATTTACCCGCAACCTGTGATCAACAGAAGCCGGCATCAAAAGTTAGGTCCATCAGAGGTGGAAAAAGTCCCCTCCACCGCACACCATATTATTGTCTACGCGTGCAGTTTGAGATAGCGCTTGTACGACAGGATAAACGGGGCGCAGCAGCAGCTTGCAAAGTTCACTTCATCGACTACATAGTTAATACAGATAGAATACATTCATCATGCATGGCCAAATTGGTGGAATTTTCTGTCGGCCGCGCTGTTATCCAGCTCTCACAATAGCACCGAACGCATTCGTTCTCGGCTGGTAGAGATTACGGGAGCAACACGGGAAGCTGATGTTGCGGTAGACGAAGGGTCGGGTGTATGTCTGATCGCGGAGACGGGTGGATGAATAAGAACGGACACATTAAAGCACAAAGTGTGGAGCATCACCAAGCGGGCCCCACACCTCACGCTACAGAAATTAGGTGCCGCGGTACTGAGGGCACATGTCACCCTATTATTGTTGTTGTGAGGGTTGTGAGGATCGACCTCTCTCGAGGGAGGTGTGAAAGGCTGGGTGAGAGCGTTTTTGTCTTCCAACAAAGACAGCACTAACGGTAGGTGATACCAGCCTCGAAGACAATGATGATCTAGTTCTGTGCGGAAGGCACCCCTCGAGACAAGGTGTATTTTCAGTTTCCGAAATTGAGAGAGTCCATCGAACAAGAAGAATACCGCGCTGAAAATCGCGCCAAACATTCACCATTTCGTGAAAAAAAAATATGGAACACGCACACAGGCACCCGAAAGGATATCAATCCGCGATGGTGCTTGCTTCCCAGCACTACCTACTGCTGTATCTCCCGACCAACATCGATGCGGAGTAGCCAACCGACGCTGCGAGACATCGAGCCAGTTCAACGTATCACGCCGCACACTCGCGCACCGAGCTATAATCGACAAGCAACGGACACCCGTACACCACACAAACACCTGACGGAGTTCGTGAGAGACGGATGTGTCCATGGAGAAAGGCGAAGTGCTGCGCGGCATGGGTCACGAAACGATTGCGTTGAAGGCGCTTTGCTTGATGAATGCCTTTCTTGCAGGAAACATACAAGAGCAAACGCAATAGATACAAAAAACACCAACAGATCGGTCTGTGAATTTGATCCGAACCCAACAGTACACAATGAACCTACAGCTGTGGAATCCCCCATCCCAGCGCAACCGATTCGCAGCGAATGTGAATATCCTAGCTGGCACACTGTTTAAACAGAGTCAAATCGGCAACTGAACGACAGCAAGTCAACACGGCATGGCACGCACTTGACTAAACCTGGGCAGAAAACGATGCCCGGTCAAGACATGATGTTCATGGAGAGCACCCGCCCCGTCACTCAGATCAAGCGGTTGACCTCCCCCCGGCTATCACACGCACAACTTCCTCTGTTTTTCGTCCCATCTATCCTGGCAGCCAGTCTACATGCACCCTTCGGCATATATGTTTTATGGCCCAGCGGGGGTAAGTCACGCAGGAGGAATTCCCCACCGAATATACATCAATCCACCATATAATAGAATATCACCAGCCAAAGGATTGGCGAGAAGCGGCGGCTTGTGAAAAAAAAAAAAGGGTTCGAAAAGTTGCGACAACAACGAAACAGCTACACTGTGGCACAAACGCGGACCGGAAATAAACTGGAAGAAAAACATCGAGCAAGCATCCTCTTGGGAAACACAGCGACTTGTACGCGCACTTCTCAAGTAGTTTATGGCGCAAAAAACAAATCCCCCCTCAAACAAACCCAGAGCAGAACTATCTTGGTCACATGGCTAGTACATCTGCTTCATCGCGAGCATCCGTCCCTTTCGCTTCGACCTGTTGACCACCTTCCCGGCATACTTCTCTTCGTAGCTTGTCCCCTGCTCCTTGCCTTGCTTGCGCCGCCGCTTCTGCTTGCTGCTCATTTTTGCGGCCGTCTTGGAAAGATTCGCCTGCAGCAGCACGCGCCGTCAGAAATCAGCGCGGTCCGTGTACAGTAAGGGGATCGTGTCGGAGGGAGTGGTGGGAAAAACTTCGTACACCCGCGAGAACGCACATCGAATCGAGCGAGCGTCCTGTTGAGCGCTGTTGTTTGCTTCACCAGAAGATATTGCGCCCTCGTGTACGTACGGAAGGGGGGTTTGTATCCCACACACGACGGGACACTTCGATGTGCCTTTTTTACACATGAACTTTGGCGATATTACGGACAGCAGTAATACGCAAGCGGTTGGCAGTGGCGAGCATCTCATGCTATCAACGGTTTCGGAAGGCATGACGCTACCGATGGCTCTCCGCGTAAAGCACACTGCTGGTGACGTTGCCATGTGGTGAGAAAGAGTACTTGGCGTCACCACCCACAGTAGCTATGAGCAAGCATTAATGCTGCCTCACGGCAGCCTTGATCGAACGTTGACAACGATCGTGGGAGTACCCTATATGAAGAACAAAAGGCGCCCGTCCCATCGGCACGTACGAATAAATGTTGCTGTTGAAATACAAGTTGGACTTCGCAGGCACTCGGCGCGTGTCTTGCTTCAACCTACGTTTTTCGACTAGCCCAACATGCATGCTCTCCTTCACCAACTACAGACAACGCCCGCACACACATAACTTGGCAGCTAGGATAAATTGAGCCTGACATAACTCAAAATCAAGGAAATCGAGGACCACGTGCGAGCACGGTAAAGGAGCCCTACACCAAAATCTAGATAGCGGCCTATTGAAGCCCACCAGCGGGACCAAGAACCCCAGCCCCGACCAATTTAGAGGTTCTGCAGTGCGGACTCTTATCTGTACACCTTCTTTTGCGTTCTGGCCACGCGGAGCGGATGCCCAATTTACGGTGAAGGGAGCGAAAAGGTGTGTATTGCCAATCGTCAATTCGCAGCCACGAGGGAAGAGCCCACCATAAGGTCCGCCTTTCTTCGAACATGAGTTAGCCAAATCTTTGAACCCTACAGGTGCTGCGTCAGCACTTTCGAGTGGCGCCGGCACTTCCCGATTCGTGACACACGGCAACAACGCTAGGCAGGTATTTGTGTAGTGCTTCAGCTAAACCGGTGTAATGCATGCGAAATAACAGCGCGAGTGCTTAGCAGATACGTACAGACAGAGTTCGTCAAGAAGGCCAATGAAGATATTTTGTCGGACTTTGTACCTTTCGCAGGTACCGTTCGTCTTCCGCGGCCTCGTCCACCTCCTTGCTGGCTAATCCCGCCGCCCACGCCAGCCCCCCTCCGCCAACAGCGGTGGCTGCAGCAGCAGCAGCAGCAGCACTCGCGCGTTTCAACGATGCCGGATCCTTGCCCGCCGCCAGCAGGCTCTTCGCTTGCTCTTCCGCCGCCGCTTGGCTGTGCGTTGGTGGGGATGGCGGTGGTAGTGCGGAGTGAAGGGGAAAATGCGAATAGTGGATCTGTGTAGACGAGCACGAGCACTTTCGCGTTTTTTTTTCTCGCATGACATGTTTCATATCAAGCGCGGAAGGCACACGCCGGCGGTTATGTCTTGTAGAGGTAGAAACTAGCGCACCCGCGTTTGACATGTGATCATGGGAATGCTTCCAAAAAGACGCTCGCCGTTGGTAGCTGCTGGGGAAACGCTAATGATATCTCGGGACATTGTGCTGTGTTCAATACATCTTCCCAGAGGAGGCTTTAGCGTGGAGGACACCCCTCGCCACCGCCTACGCCGACGCCTTAGAAACTAGCGTGCCCATGTTGGGCATACTTTTTTTTTTTCTCCCGTCATTGGACTCTGTCGTCTGCCGGGGTCACATATCCTCCACTTCTACTATTAGCTAGACGACCCTACCGGGGTCACATAGGAGGAGGCTGCACCCCCTCCTGCGGTTCCTGCCTGAGGTCTTTTTATCGCGAGAAGGGCAGCAATCCCTTCCCTCGCGACTTACGAAGTCGATTATGGTTTACTAACAACGAGCTTTGCAACGCGTCCCTTTCATGCTAGATCAGGATTTATTTAGTGAGAAAAAAAACTCACTCTGCCGGGACTCAAACCCATGACCTGGTCCTTCGCAGGCTGCGAGGTAACCCACTAGACCACCGGGGCGACCGGTATACAAGTTACCATGAGACGGCTTCCAAAACGACGTTTGCCGTTGGTAGCTGCTGGGCAATCNCCTTTCATGCTAGATCAGGATTTATTTAGTGAGAAAAAAAACTCACTCTGCCGGGACTCAAACCCATGACCTGGTCCTTCGCAGGCTGCGAGGTAACCCACTAGACCACCGGGGCGACCGGTATACAAGTTACCATGAGACGGCTTCCAAAACGACGTTTGCCGTTGGTAGCTGCTGGGCAATCAATTCACAGCAGTTGTTCGTGCCCTCGTAACAGACAAGTTGATATTCCACGACCGCATCCCCCCCCACACACCACAAACGACCACCGGCACACTCACGCCTCCTTCTTCTCTCTTCGGTAGTCTAGCAGCACTTGCGCCGCCGATGGCCCCGCTGCCGCCGCCGCCGCCTTCGCCTGCTGGCTCCTCCCACCACCACCAGCTGATGCTCCACCGTCTTCCTGCTGTGCGATGTCGAGGCCCACGAACAACTCCTTCATGTCGTTATTCTTCGGGTCGGCCTTGAAGCCGATGTCGTCCATGGCCTTCACAGCAGCGCGGGTGGGGCCCGCCGCGGGGAGCGCATCGGCGAGCGCCGATCGGAGGTCGTAGCTATTGTCCATAATCAACAATATCGCCTTGCTTGGCCTTCACGCGATTTCAAAAATTTGAGATATAGCGTCCTCTTCACCCGGCCCTCACAGGGTCCCGATCGCACAGCCTCGAGAGTGCGCCCGCTTCTATGTTCCTCCTCGCTGTGCTTCTTTCAACCCCTCTATCACTCTTTCTCTCTCTCTCGCCCTCTCTCTCTCCAAGTTCGCCCTCCGTGGTGTGAAACTGCCGCCGGAGCCGCCGGGGATCCGCAACTGGGATGTCATCCGCGTAGTGCCCGTAGTGCGGGGGGTACCCAACGGGAATTCCAACCGTGGGTGCACACGCACGCATGCGGGCGCCCGCGTAGGCTTAGGCCCATTATGCGGGCATAGCTTTTAGCATAAATGGCCCTTTTGAGCATAAGAAAAAGCATAACTAAAAAGGAGCAATGCTCGAGCATATTTCAGCCCCGAAGGAGCAT
>CACKRE030000972.1:18098-32575 GCA_902602495.3 Ectocarpus sp. CCAP 1310/34
CCCGCCCCCCTGTCCCCCCTCCTCCCCCCCCGCCGCCGCCGCCGTCATCGTGAGGTTGGTCGAGAGCGCCTACCCGAAAGTTCTGGTCGGCAAAACAAGTTTCGGGTGTGTGTGATGACGAAGGATTTTGTTTTCGGTAGCAAATCATTTGTCGGCTTTTCAGGCCTTTTTATGTCCGAACTTCAAAGGCTTATGCGCTGGGAGCCGGGGATGGGTAGGTGGGTGGGTAGGCAAGGGGAAAACTCTTGACCTGATCTGGAGCTTTTGTCGTGCGTGGTGGCACTACTTATACCCTGTAGGGTGTTCACACATGATTCTTTCGCTCACCTTGGCAGGCATCCATTGCCGCAAGAACATCAATGAGCAGTAGGGTAGCTTGGCCGTCGCAGATGGCGTGCACGTGTGGATCAGTTGGTATTTTGGTTGGCCCTCTTTTGTGTCTGTTGACCCTTGTCGCCGAAGTAGAAGTAGGTGTAAGTGGCAATCAAAAAGTCGTTCCGTGGCCGTCCTTGATTTGATATCTTGATGTCCTTGGAGTGCTTTGCTGCCGAGCTCACTTTGAGCGGCGCAAACCCGGCAGGTTAACTATTTTGTTGTTTTGCCGGGCTTAAGATATGTTGGTTCTTGCTTGGGACAATCGAGAACGCAAGGTCGGGGCCTTTAGTCATCCTGTCAGTTTTTGGTTGCCGCAGGAGGCGACCGTCACGTCTTGTCAGGCTCATGGTTGCTTCGCTTTGACCATCGATACAATATTTACGGGACGGTTAATGCTTACAGGGAGTGGTGTGCACGAAAGGTTTTGAGAGAGGGTTGCGTGTTTCAGGGGAACGAGTCGGGGGAGTGTTTCAGGAGCACTGCCGGTTTTGGAAAAGCAGTTGACGGAGGGGTTTCCGGTGAGGGGTGGATGGATTCAAGGCAGGCTATATTTGGTTGGATTGACCCTTGTACGATGTTGCTGCACGATACGAAAACGAACGGGTAGGCAGTGGCAGCATGCATGGAGCTGTGTATCCAAGTAGTAGGAACAGGTGTCCATGTCATTTTGAGGAAACAAGTAAGACACAGAAGACGGGCCCTCAAGATGGGGGGGGTCGAGTCGATGCCCATGTGTATTCCTCTGAGATTCATTTGTCCGTTCCAATTGCATGCTGGAGCACCGCCTGATCGAAATCGGGCTGCAACATCCACGCTCATTTACTTCGGGTATGAAGCCGCACGCGCGTCTATCGGAAGTTGCTGTAATGTGGCCTTGTTCGTAAAATAACCCGGTGAAAATTCATCGTCCACTATACAATAGAGGGCTATCAAGTTCATGCGATGACGCTGCAAACAAGGTGTTGAATGAGAAGCCTATTTTTCTTCAAATCCTGGCATATCTACACTGCATTTACTTTTCCTGAAAAGAATATCTACACTCCCACAGCAGCCTACAGCAGCAGCACAGTACGCGGTATGCTTTACGACGGGTTGCAGCGCACAGACGATTCAAGTCCCAGCATGCTTTGCACGGGCTCAGCCATAGGATTTAGTGTTTGCTGTCGCCTCTAGGTCACCTGTTCTTGCTTCCATACGAAGAAAATTCTGAAGACTTAGCTTAGTCTAAGCTTCTCAGACCAATATCCGTGGGTGGGTGGAAGTTTCATTCGACTCGCGCACCCCTTGCCCGACCGGGCCCGGAATGCTGATCTCGAGCTACTAAGCAAATCTCGCGGAGTGTCGAGTATGGTTCCGTGGGGAATCGTTGTTTCAGGATCTTCATCGCGGTCTGGACGCCTCCATTCTTCAGTCACTTGTTTTGATGTGTTCGTGCTCGAGCAGTTGCGGCTTCCCGAAAAAAAACAAGGAAAGCTTCAGACAGGCAACGCCGACGAAACTCGTCGAGGAGTTGCACATCAATCGAAAAAGGTGGTTGTTGCTGATGGAACAAACAACGAGCGGGAGGCAGGCGAGCCTACGCAAACACGAGGGGGTTTACTGTAGGCTCGGCAATACCAAGGAAGGGGGGTAAATTCCAAGGGAAGCGTGTTCTCATTCACGCTTTTGCTGTCTATAAACCTTTTGTCGCTGGCACGCGGGCCTAGCCAGCCTTCGTTTCACAGCAGCTGCGAAGGAACGATCCCCGTAGGGTTGCCTAGCAGGCGGCTAACCACGTTGCGTACAGCCGCACATGAAGATGCCACGTTGCGTGTGTAGAAGCGCGTTCCACATCTAGACTAGTCCAGACCTATAGCACCTCAGGGTTGCACATTCCTGTTCACAAAACTCGCGGGACACAGGAGGCAGCAGCAGCATGACTAAGCAATCACGTCGTGTTTTCGGAAGAAAAAATGGACATCGAACTAGGAAAAGCAAGTACAAACTCAGAAAGACCACCAATTTGATATGTAACCACAGTCGAATGGCATGTAGACTACACGCAGACATTTTACATCAGCACCTGCTGAGCAGCCTGTAGACTACTCCGTGTAGATCGCAAATCTACATCACGTCACATACGAGAGAATTCTCAGAGGGCATGTGTTGCAGTCACCGCCTGGAGAAGAAAGGGGATGAACAGACGGCAGTTCTCCAGCTAATATGCATCTAATTCGTTCGGAGCTCGGAGTGCTCATGTGTCTTGAGATGTGTGAGCTTGTCGAGCCTTGTCGGCATCGATTGTGATGCAGCGCGGCGTAATTGTAAATATACGTACTTAAACTACGTACTTGCATCCCAACGGTAACATAATCAAATGAAGGGGTATGTACATTGTCCCAGCTACGGAACCCCTTCCTGCTGCTGCTTTGGGTTGAACCTGCCTTAGGAAGGGGCGACAGAGACACGACTCACCCTCAGACCAAACGCTGTGCTACCTCGCGATAGAAAATCAAACAATACGAAGGATTCCTGAGCGAGCTTGGTTGTCTTGACGCGTATTCCACCAGAAGCTCCTGTTCGAATCACGGGTTGAGTCTCTCCGCTCTCTGACGACACCTCCTTGTGTTTTTGAACTTCAACTCGCTCGAAATACGCCGAAGAAAAGAGGGGGTACTGGAACAAGCACCACCACCAGCGGCTCCGAAAGACGATGCAGGCTACACTGCGGTTAGGGGGCTCCTCGGTCGCCCGGGGGCTCCCGCGGAGGTCTCGCCCTCCTTCGCTGGCGGCGCTCTCCTCTGCCTGGGCGGACCCCACGCCGTGTTCTCACAACGGATTTGCCGGTACCTCGGCAGTGACCTTCGGATCCCGGCACCACCTCGGCTCGAAGGCACCGGCCGCGAGCCCTCCCGTCCACGCCACCCCGCACTACATGGACTACGACACCCTAGTGGACATGCACCTCATCACGCGCCAGAGCTTCGGGAACCGGCCCCTCTTCGGGACCCAGAAAGGAGACAAAGATTCGCCGTTCGAGTGGCTCACGTACAAGGAGTTCGGCAAGCAGGTGGATCGATGCCGAGCCGCGCTGGCCAGGCTAGGGATCACCCACGGCGACACCGTGGGGATCATCAGCAACAACCGGGAGGAGTGGGCCGTGTGCGCGTACGCCACGTACTCCCTAGGCGCAGTATTCGTGCCCATGTACGAGGAACAGGTGAGCGAGCGAGAGAGAGATCCCGTTAATTTTGGGAATCGAGCCAACGATCTACCGGTGCCGTGTGCACCAGGACCAAGGGCATCACTTCGGGTTTTTGGTCTTGGTGCGTGTATACTGTCGTACTATCGTCGTCTACTCTAGTACGAAAAAAGTCTGTATAGTTCGATGTCGCCAACGTGGGGCGCGATTGGAAAGGACACCTTTTCTTCTAGCCTGACATTTACCCATCATGACTGAGTGAGCTTTGGTTACTCCTCTACGGAATTTTCGCGAATTTTGTTGGAAAAATTTTGTATCGGATAGAAAGGGTGTCGAGTGCTTCAACTTGAGCTTGAGGGAGGGGGCCCGACTGTCAGCCCCCTCTGTAAGGAGGTAAGCGCAAGCAACGCAACTCAAGCTGCTCACGTACGTCCGAGTAGCGGTACGGGAAGGGAGGGTGCTGATCCCTGTTGCTTGAGCAGTAGGCTAGAAACTTCGTGTGTCTCGTAGATTCTGTTTCGAAGATTGAAAGCCTACAGCTCAGTATCATGTGGATGGCAGGTCGAGGTGTATCAACGTCTGTTCACAGTGTGAAGGGAAGCCGCATCTGTTTAACATACCCCGGATCGGACTTGAACGGTTGCCCAGGGCATCGGTGAGACCGGAATGCTCCATACTACTTGCGCAGCTGCACTCTGTTTTGCTGCTGACGATAAACTTCATAATCATTTCATCAGCCAACAGCAGTAATTATTGAAATCTGGCACCGAATACATGAAAAAGGGTTTCTCTGGCCGACGAATTGCAGTTTTCTCTCCCTCTCGATCGGCTCGGCCAGAGATGCAGTTCTGAACGATGCTTCGAAAACAAGGATTGCTCCAAGAACAACATCTCCAGGCGAAACTGATGTCTCCGTTTGGGGCAAAACGTGGTTTGAAGCTGCGGAGTCACGAAGGAATCACGGTTTCGTTTGCATGCGTCCGCGTCAGTTGAACTAGTGCCACTTGTGTTCGCAGGTACAAGTCGGAACGCTTTCTTAACAACTACTACGTCCACAACATCAACTGCTGTGTGTAGCCGTTGTGTCTCGACAGTTTCTAAACATCACGCTGCGTGCTAAACAGTGTGCAAATAGCACTTCCTCACAGCCAGTGGCTAGCGAAGTGACTTGGAAAGCTTAGAGCGCACACGTTGATGGAGTCACGTTGATAAGAGCCCGATAAAAAGCTCTAAAAACTTCACAATATTCGAACGTCGTTGCCCTGCCGCCCTCGATATTGTATGATAGATATGTACCGCAGACGAGGAAAACATGTCGTCATGCAGGGCGTAGGCCGCAATATGGCCCATAACGACTGCCTTTTGTCTACTTCAACAGCGCACATATATATTTTTTGATCGGTTTCCGAGGGCTCTTTTCTCGAACGGTCGGTGCGATACCTGTTATTTTCTTCGTATCATTTTGTTTTCTTTTTCCGAGTGGTTTGTACCCTATTTTTGTTTTGTTTCCCCGCGGCGTTGTTTGTGCCGGGTGTTGAGACCACGGGCTCCCCATTTTTTTGTGCACTATAGAGCTAATGTGAGAAACAACAACAACAACAACAATATATATGGAGGACGTGTGTGCATACGAACATGATCTGCGAACCCTCTTCGCCAACCTGTTACGGTGCACGTGACGCGAAAACAGCGCCCTCAAGACTGGCGTTACATTCTGGAGGACTCGGGAGCCAAGTGCCTGTTTGTGGCGACGAAGGGCATCTACAGCGAGACCTTCCACTTCGCCGGAGTGCAGGGCAACGTGCAGAACGTGTTCTGCTTCGACCAGCCCGCCGGACAGCCCGGGTCTTTCAAGGACCTTCTCGATTCTAGTGCTGGTGAGGGCGCTGTTGGGAGGGGAGGGAAAACGATAGAGAAGGGAAGGACAGAGTTATATAAAAAGCACTCCAATATATGAAGCATAAAGGTTCATTTGCATTCATTTAATATTTACGCGTACTTGTCGTAGACATACATGATTACGAACTCATGTTTTTTTACCGTAGGCCGTCGAATGTCTGATGTTTGGCCTTGTCCCTGGGAGCGAGGAACCACGAAAGGAATACCCTTGATCGGTCGAAGCGCCATGGTGCTGGGTGCCCTCGGGAGGAAAAAGGAGACAAAAGCCTGAAAAAATAGAAACTTCTTGTAACACGTTCGGATGAGACACAGATAGCGCAACAGGCTTCATGCGCACCGAAACGCCGCTTTCCGTCTTATGGTGGAACAAGTCGGCTCATTGTTGCGCTCTCCGTTCGTCGCCGCTGCCGCCGTGCCTCTTGCTCTACGCGATCTTGAAGAGGAGAAGGTGCCGGCGTACATTCCTGACCCTAGCGAGCTGGCGACGCTCATCTACACGTCGGGTACCACGGGCAAGCCGAAGGGGGTGATGCTGTCGCACGGCAACATCATCTCCAACATTGTCGGCATCAGGGCCATCCTGCCCGAGGACCTCGTGTCCTGTCACGATCGCTCCCTCAGCTTCCTGCCGTGGGCGCACTGTGAGTGTGTGCTGGCGTTGCTCCGCCGGTGTCACTGCTGTTGTTGTTGTTGTTGTTGTTGTTGTTGTTGTTGTTGTTGTTGTTGTTGTTGTTGTTGTTGTTGTTGTTGTTGTTGTTGTTGTTGTTGTTGTTGCTATTGCTGGTGGTGGTGAAACGTGTTTTTACTCGTTTCCTTTGGTACCCCCACCACGTACATTTCCTCCCCAGAACGTAAACCAAGTACGCAAACGGCTTTCTCATATGATGTTGACTTTGGTGGTCGGTTGCGCCAGGCTACGGGCAAACGGCGGAGCTCCACGCGCTGATGGCTCACGGCGCCTCGATGGGCATCTCGAGGGACGTGACGGCACTGCTGGAACAACTAGCTGAGGTGAAGCCGACCCTGCTGTACGCCGTGCCGCAGCTGTTCAAGAGGGTCTGCGACGCCATCCACGCCAAGGTAGCCGAAAGCAGCCCGACCAAGCAGTACCTTTTCAAGAGGGCGCTTCAGACGGCCCACCGGCGGAGGAAGCACATCGAGGCCGGGGAACCCGTGGGAGCCGCCCTTGAGCTGCAGCACCGCCTTCTCGACCAGGTGAGATTGAAACACGCCTCGCGAGAATAGGTTTCCGTGCGGTCGTCAAGCCGGCGACGGCGACATCTCGCCTCGGTGGAGAATGTGCACCGGATCTTGTATCGCTAATCATAACGCCATACGTTTCCCTGAACGGTACAATGTCGCTAAGTCGCCGAAAGTCCGTGTTGCAAGAGTAGAAGCGGCAGATGCAACCTTCAAAATCCCAGCCTCTACCTGAACGCAACGTCGCTTGCGGGAATACCGTGATATAGAGAACGGTAGTAGAAGAGATGTCAGATGGATGGTTCGCTGCTTGCTGTCCTCCGCGCGTGTGCTTGTGCTAGAGACCATACTACAGCAGTAGTTCCGTTGTTGACAAATACTGCATGTACGGCATCCATGTGCTCCTCTGCTGATCCGGTGTCGTCACTCCATCAGTGGAGCATTCCCGGCTTATTCATTCCGTCGGTCCGATCTTCGTTTGGACTTTTTCTATGTCTTCTGTTTTTCCTTTTTCTTGCCCCACTGGTGTCACCTTGTGGTATGCCGTACATGGTGCCGCAACCGCTACCCCAACGACGAACGGCAGGCCGTGCTGAGCAAGATCCGGGACAGGTTCGGCGGCAACCTCAAGGTGTCGTTCGTCGGTGGGGCGGCCACCAACATGGAGGTGCTCAACTTCTTCGAGAACATCGACATCAAGATCCTCGAAGGATACGGCCTCACCGAGACATCCCCGATGGTAACCGTCAACACGCCCGAACAGGTACATGTGATACATGCTGGGCACGACGGGAGGGAGGGAGGCAGTGGGTTTCGATTGTTGCCTGCCTCCTTGATGTGGTGCTGCCGCCGTCTGGTGGGGAGGTTTCACGGTGACCCGTGCACGAGGCGGGTGTCGCATTGGACAACGCCGTTATTCGTCGTGGTACATGTAGTGTGTACGCTGCGCCCCTTGTGCTAAGGGGTGTTATCGAGTGGACAAAGAACAAGACGGGTTGCGGTGGTGGTGTCACTGTCTGATGGGGTGGATGCATGGTGAACCCGATTGTTGGTCGGCCGGTGAACACCCTTATGGTTGTCGAGACAAACAAAATGTTTGGTTATACGAGAAATTTTTTCTTCATTCATGTGGTATTGTAGGGTTTTCATTGCCTACTTCAAATTGCATTGTGTGGGCGGGCCCCCGCTTGGCATAACATGTCTGGCGGTTTCGATCGTTCTTGAAACAGGAATTCCGAAGGCTTGGGTCGACGGGACGCTGCTTGGCGGACGTGACCGTCAAGATCATGATGGGAGGGGAGGAGATGCCCGCTGGAGAGGTGAGAAGTACTGTATAGGTCCCCCCGCCTGGTTTATTTTGCCTCGCACAAGGTAGTGCTTAAGAGAGACATGCCGTGTACAAGTCATCGCGACATATGTGGGGGGGGATAAGAAAGCACGGAAATACTTGCGTTAACAGCGTTTTTTTTTGTGACATGTTGCATCACCAGGTTTCAATCCAACAAGAAAGGCACAGAATGATATCGTAAGGGCTGTATACACGATAGGGAACCGTGAAGCCCGCGGTATTTGTTCGGGTTGGGTGCTTGAGCGAAGCGCGGTGATGACCAACCGAAATGTTTCCAGCTCTAGATGCCAACTTATGCTTTGTGCACGCTTCGTCCGTCGCTTGTTGAAACGTTCGCCTTTCCTGTGAAACAGGAAGGTGAGGTCTGCGTTAGCGGGCCCAACGTGATGCAGGGCTACAACAACCTCCCGGAGGCATCCGCGGAGGTGCTGTTCGACCTCGACGGACAGAGGCAAGCGGGAACAGTAGCAGCTAAAGGCTAGAAGTAGAAGCGAGATGCTCCGTCCCGGAAGCGCACGTGCAAACCCGGCAGATATCTTGTTGGTGTTGGACAACGTTTGGTGATGGTACGCCTACCAGTTGTCATCTCGAGAGGGCAACCGTGTTGATTCATACATAGAGCGTGACTAAACTCGTCCGCCTAGACTCGATGGGGAGATGGGACTGAATGAACGTTTGGGTGCGAGTACCCTGAAAGAAGAGCATTGCTTGTTGCGCGTTTGTGACGAAAAACGTCCCGAGAACCTGAAAGCTCACGTGGGGCTGTGTCGTTGGTGGCATCTCGTCCACCATGGAAGGACGGAGTTCTCGGCACTTGAGGCTGTACATGCCGAAACCGGAATCTTTCCGTCCTGTCACTGGCTCCTAGGGTAGTTACCCCGAATCTCACACCAGAACACAACTGATTTCCATGGCCACTTTGGGAATCATTTTCTTGCAGACGGTAGGGATTCGAGACTGTGATTCTTGCCACCGTGTCAACGTTTTTTTCGAGACTATGTCCCGTATCTTACGCCCAAACACGCCTGATTGGCACGGCGTGGAAAACCATCGAATCCAGGTACTTCCGCACGGGAGACCTTGGTCGCATGGAAGACGGGACGTACCTGCGCATCACCGGGCGCATCAAGGAACAGTACAAGCTTGAGAACGGAAAGTACGTGGTGCCTGGGCCCATCGAGGCGGCCATGACGTCATCGACCTACATCACGCAGGTGCGCCTACCGACCTACTAGTGTTCCGTCATTATACCTGGGTGCGCTTTCCTGCTGTGTGACCCCCGCTGATATGATGGCTATATCACGGAAAGTTTAGACGCGCGCAAGATATGCCGCACGAAAACACCAACATGTTCCTGGACAGGCGTGGTTTGTTTTTCATGTTGCCCTATCCGCGCACCCCATTTGTCTCCTTCACGCGTCCTTTCCATGCGGCCCCCATTTGAGACCTCTGGTTCGACCCACCAAATCCAAACCAAACCAAACCAAGCCGATAACCGAACCAGACCAATATCCAACCTGTTTCAGGCTCTCGTGTTCGGAGACAACCGTCCCTTCAACGTCGCCCTAGTCTTTCCCGACTGGAACCTCGTGAGGTCCTGGGCGGAGAGCAAGGGGAGGGCCAGCGAAGGCACGTCGCTGGAGGAGCTGGCTTCGATGGACGTGGTCAAGAACCTCATCGCCGGGGAGATCGCGCTCTCGCTTGACGGTTTCAAGAAGTACGAGGTGTGTGTGTCTTTGATCGTCTCTCGTTCCTTCAGAGAAATACCTGCGTCTTGGATGGTCAAACCGCGTCACTACGGTTGACGAACGTAAGCAGCGGGGCTAGAGATCCATAACAGTATATCTGACTTGAGTACTAGTGCTACAATTGGAGCTTATTCGGAGTGCCTTCCATAAGGCCGGAGCAGAGGCTTGTTTCTGTCTGGTGCCTTGGATGTTTGCCGTACGCCACTTGTTATATCGGCACGGCGTCTTGCTGCGATGTTCACTTCAGATGGGCTTGGCCCCCCTTTTTGCTCTCCCACAGACCGATGTCAAACCGTACGCACATATCTAGCAAGCACAACCGCAACAAGCAACTGATGGACGAAAGCCAACCCGCAACAAACCCCTGTCGTATCAGATGCCCAGGACCTTCGAGCTGCTCGAGGAGGGCTTCACGAAGGAGAACAACATGCAGACGCAGAAGCTCAGCACCAAGCGGCACGTGGTCATCAAGCATTACCACGACACCCTCATGCACATGTACGGGGACCGGGTGCACCAGAACCACCTCCAAGAACAGGCCGCCTGACCACCTACTACCCGGTGATGGTTCAAGATTCGGCAGGAGGACCCCCCTTGCAACGTCTTGGGGAATCAATATGGGGGTATTGCGACTGGGCTTGAGGTTTACGAATCATGCATTCACCACACAGATCGACTGCTTGGGGGGGGAGGGCTTTCCCAAAAGGAAGGGATTATCGCCCGTTGAGAGTTTTTTTCAAAGTGAAGGCATTTCGCACGTTGGAAGTGTGATATAGTGCGAACGCGTGCGTTCATTTTTGATCGGCATCTCAGGGAGAAGCAGGGAGGGGGAGGGAGGATCCGTGGTGCTGTGATGTGTTGTGCAAGACGTCAACTGTTGTTACCGTGCTGTTTGTCGCGGCCGGGTGTGAATAGAGAAACGAATACCGGTGTACGCGCGCGCGGGGGGGGGCCTTGAAAATTGTGAATGAATGTTTTTCTGCACAAAGAAGCAGGCGGTACCCTGGAGAAACGCTTGTAGCGGTCGGTTGGTTGTTTGGTGGAGGCGTGTTGAGGGTTAGAATATGCATTTGTAATAGACGGTGACCAGACGCAGCCATTTTTTATCTTTGTGCTCTTATGTTGTACGCGTATGGCTAGAGGAGTTGTAGATGACTGCAGAAGGCGGTGGGGCGGGGAGAGACGGATCGGAAGAGCTTCCCAAGCTTGGATACCCTTTGTAGATGAAGCCGTTGGAGACACACTCGTACAAAATAAATTGAGCGCTGTTTGTTGTGCCCCCCGCTTATCCCAACCCCTTTTGATAGAGGGTTGAGGAAGGGACTTGCCTGCTGCATGCATGGATATGATACCCGCGGGTCGAAAACTATAACTACACTCTCGAATATGAACAGACATGTATTATTGTCTATCCTATACTGTTTGTTTTGTAAGACAGCACGTGCTTGCCTACGGTGTATTTTTGGACGTGTGGCGGGAGAGGATGTGTAGGTCTTACCCCCCCGGCCGTGCGACCGCTTTGGGCTGAAATATCATCACGGGATGCATGTTTGGTGCTGGCATTTTTGCTGTTTGTATGACCAGCCCTCGCTCCCGAGAGGTGGTCCAGTTTAGATTTGTCTCCATCTTGCTCGATATAGGCTACTTGTTCGAAGTCCAAGGCTTCCATTTCCTATCACATCTTGACGACCATTGGTTGTACATATGTATACGACAGCGCATGAGTTGACCGTAAGATGAGGCCACTGTAGAGTCGAGGATGACAAAGGGCTATTGTGTGGTCAGGAGAGAGTCTAAGTGAGAACGTTGTACATCGTTTGAACTAAGTATCGCTTGTTTGGGAACAGGCAGGTTGTGCCGATTTTTTTCATGGCGAACGATGACTGACAGAATGAAAGTTTCTTCGGGGCTTGGAAACATTGCCTGCCATGGAGCAGCAGACCTTGCTCGAGGCCGTGGGCGAGACGTGGAACTTGTGCCCGTCTGTGTGGTCGGGAAGTCTAAGCTTACATGAACGTAGACAGTACAGAGCACACAAGGTCTGGCTCTGCAAGTAGGGACACCGAGATGCAGTATGCGCGCGCCTAGAGCACCACATTCTCATGCTGTCTGAACTCTTCCAGAGAACCTACCCCTGAGTCTCGACGGACGTCCACGAGACTTCGGGAGGATGCGTGTTCTCTGTTGCCCCACCGATCGGGGACCGAGTACAGGCCTCTGGCGTTCACCGCTGACGAGAACCCCCTCCCTGCTTCTGTTTTCAAGGGTCTGGCCTCACCTGCCCGCGTGTGAGAAGGCACACGCGTACTTGGCTAGCGAGCGAGAGAAATATTATGATTTCAGAGATTTCGGACATCGAGGTCTTCGCACATCTGGAATGGGAGATTTGTCTTCAGCCGGAGGATTTTTAGCCGGCGGGACAGAAACTCGGCCCCATAGACTTTTGAGACCACAGAGAAAGGGAGGGAGGGAGCGAGAGAGCAAGACAGAGAGAAGCGGCGGCCTCAGCGAGAACGCTCTATGACGGGGATCCTACCGAAGAATAATTCTCCGTGAATGAATACCCGCCCTCAAAAGCGCCACCCAATGTCGCAGAAGCACATGTATGCGATATCGATTTGTGGGCCTTCGCGGTTTGAATTTCCGCGTACCCTTTGCCCCGACGCTTCTTTGGCACGATCAGGAATCACACGATCTTGCGATCAGAGAGTGAGTTCGAACCGGTGCGAGACTCCGGTCTACACCTCACGAACGTGTCAATGCCCGAGGATCTCTCCGTGAATGAATACCCGCCCTCAAAAGCGCCACCCAATGTCGCAGAAGCACATGTATGCGATATCGATTTGTGGGCCTTCGCGGTTTGAATTTCCGCGTACCCTTTGCCCCGACGCTTCTTTGGCACGATCAGGAATCACACGATCTTGCGATCAGAGAGTGAGTTCGAACCGGTGCGAGACTCCGGTCTACACCTCACGAACGTGTCAATGCCCGAGGATCTCTCCGTGAATGAATACCCGCCCTCAAAAGCGCCACCCAATGTCGCAGAAGCACATGTATGCGATATCGATTTGTGGGCCTTCGCGGTTTGAATTTCCGCGTACCCTTTGCCCCGACGCTTCTTTGGCACGATCAGGAATCACACGATCTTGCGATCAGAGAGTGAGTTCGAACCGGTGCGAGACTCCGGTCTACACCTCACGAACGTGGTATGCTATTCGATGCACGCAGCGATAACAGGTGTGAGGCCAACAAGCCAATGAATGAACTCTGATCACCTTCTATCGTGTGAGTGTGCGGACTTATTTGACGACATGAGTGACATTCCATCAAACAGAAGCGAAGTGGAAACCAAACAGATAAAGTGTGGAGACACCCATTGAATGGGTAAAATTTCTCGAGGTCTGGCGTCGAAGACGTGGAACCGAGAATGCAATCCGTCGTCCGCCATGAATCGTTTCCGAGGAACAGTGGTGGGGGACCGGAAAGACTGTGGAACTCGTGCAACTTCTATCGACGTGGTGGCGAAGCCATGAAATTTCGCTCACAAGATTTTGAATATTTGAATCGACTCGCCGTTGGTCGATCGGGTTCGGATACTCCTGTAGTAGAAGCCTTCTTTGCCTAGCAACCGAGAAGACGAAGAGAGTTGGCAAGTACTATGAAAATCCTTTTCATCAAGTGGCACAACCTTCCCGACGTCTCGAAGACTATACCCATTTTTCACAACAATAAGAAGTGAAAAATGTCTTTCAAAATCAGGAACGTTCATTTTTCTTCGCGTTAATAACCATTCCGATCTCGCCACCCAGCCTTCATCTGTCTGTACTGATCCATGAAACACTTCACGTGGTCGATTCCCGTTGTCACAGGCTAACTCACCCCCCAAAGAGGGATTCTCAAATTAAAGGGACCCGAAGGGTGCGAAAGCCAATTGGAATGAAGAAACGAACCTAGTTTTCAGCCAATGCCGAGCATTGACCTTGTCTAAGGTGATACGAACGGCGCATTCACGACCCTACTTCGTCTTTTGTCGAGCGACGCTTCGTGGGGCGCTGAGAAGTCCCCCTACCGCAATTTGTTCGAAACCGCGGGCACCATGCTTGTCATAATATTATTGCTTGATGCAGGTAATTGATGCACGGGAGGGCCTGTACTGTATCATGGGTGGGACGGCTGTTCACGTAGACTATGCCGCATTTCGGTCCAGCACTGACACATACACGCGCTCGTAAGAATAGTGAACAACAGCCCGGGGGGTAGCCCCGGCCTCATCTGAAGCCCTTTCCCTTTATTGGCCAGGGAGGGTATATATTGTTCATGTGATGACGTGATATAATCATTGTGCTTGTTTGCATGTAGGAGGGGAGAAGCCCCAGCGATGATGAGTTCGTGATGCATGCATGCATGTAGACCGTCTGGAGTGTTTCCCGCGAGTGTACGATGAGAGAGGTGTTTATTGTTTTTCTTTCGAATTGCCTTTTTGCATTAATGTTTTCTCTTCACACGCGGGGAAGAGAGAGAAACCACGCCGACAGAACACGATTCCTGTAGACGCCCTCTGCGCCTGTCCTACCGTGTCTCTGTCCATTCATTCTACTGTCTCTCTCTCTTCCCAAAGAAAACAGCCCGGGGTTTCTCATTCCACCGGTGTGGGGAACTCTTCCTACTGTACGGAACATCTCAGACGACCAAGTTCCCAAATGGTACTCTACCATTTACTCTACCC
>CACKRE030000973.1:9975-26904 GCA_902602495.3 Ectocarpus sp. CCAP 1310/34
TTCGTGTTGAATCGGTGGCGGCGTGATGATTTCACGGTTTCAAAATCTTCGCCGTAACTTGCGCAATGTCGACACGACTAAAGATACCGTTACACGAGGCAGCGTCAAGTCGAGGGCATCCAGACAGACAAACGGGTGGTGGGCATTGCTCTACGTATTGCTGTCGGTGTCATTCTTTCATGTTCACATGAGCAACCCGGTCTGGCCAATGTGTCATACCTGCTCTTCCCTGGTGTACAGAGGCGAGGAGGTTCTCTTCTATGGTCACCAGCTCACCCAGCCTAAGCAACACGCGACGAGATGAGATTCAGAGACAATCGCTTGATCCAAACCGTAGCCTTCGAAAACAACCCGGTCGGTTGCTCACCTCCGCGGTCATTGCGTCAGAGGAGATATCCTGTACGAACATGCGGCTGTCGGCCGGGTCAGAGTAGCACCCGAGGTAAGACGGATCCATGGTCTCTGTTTCGGTGGGCACGTCATCTTCGACGTCGCCTGAGAGGATTTTGTGGGGTGCAAGAGATGGCTCTGTGGTTCACTCGCGAATTATTGTTCTGGATGCATGAGACATCACCCACTGGACCGATTATCGGGGTTTGAGGTTTCAGCTGAAAAAGTTGGCCTCACCTTTGACGCCGCTTATTGGAGCTTTTCGCGGACAAGCGGCACCTCGCGCAACCCACGGCACGTAATACACGTATCAACCCAAAGCATTGTGCTGAAGAAGGTAGTGACTTAAGTGCCGTTGAAAGCTAAACGTGCCAACACGCAAGGGGACGAGCCAGTGTGCCTCCTAGGAATAGGTAGCTAATTCTCTTTGGAGGAGCACGGCGTTTAGCCGAACGGGTGATATACACCTAGCTAGCCCAATGAGTGGAAGTGCTCTGGAGACGTTTCGCGCACATTAGTAGGTGTGGAGATGTTGGGCGATGGGCCCTGACAACAGGAAAGTGTTCGACAACAGATGTTCCTGTCCTGCCCTCTTGTCTATCATTTACACATGAGGCAGTCAGCCTTCAGTCGTGCAGAAGATGTGATGGACCAGGCTTCGTCCCGTGCGGCAAGCGTACCTTGGGGGGTGGGAGGTCGAGGGTCAGAAATGTTGGATGAATACGAAAAATACGTTCACTACCCATAATCGCAACCACCTTCTCACCGATGCAAGGCGCAGCGCCTGATTCCGCGCACAAGATCCCGTTCTGAGCGATGTTCGCAGTACAGCAATCTGGGGCGTCACGAAAGGAAAACAGGAGACAGGCAGGAGGTGTGGGGGGTTACGAGCGAGATAAACCCAAGATTGTGTTCCCTCTTGGCGGGTGAATCTACGTGGGTGCTGCAATCGAGCCTCCTTTTCACTCTTTCGGACAACGGAACCTAAATGGGATAGGTGCCGAGGGCAAAACTGAAAAATGAAGATCCCAACGACGGACGCAATGGTAGGGGAACCCTACCGTTGCCATCCAAGCCCTCAGCTCTGGTAGAGCAGCCCGGACCTCCGCACGTCCCACACCCTAGCGTGCAGCAGTAATCGCCATTGGAGACACCCGCGAGACCGTTGTCGCAGGTCTGGGCGGTTGTCACGCCTGGATCGGTTGCCAGTGGCCGGTTTGGGGTTTTGGGTTATTTTGCCGAAACGTTTGTTTGCAGGCAGGGAAGCGGGGAAAAACAGTTACAATCAATCGCGTGATACAGCGGTGTATCTGAGGTCGAGGTCTGAGGTACAAGCCATATTTACTCCGTTGGGCGGAATTGACGCAAATGGAGTGGGGTAAACAGCGACAGCGACACCATGTTAAAGTACTCCGCAAGAAAGAATCTGATAAAAAAATGTTGAGACAAAAGTGCTAGTCGCAGCAAAACCGTGAAAATCATTTAAGAAAATGGGCCGTCGGGATTTGTTTGGATCCCTACGTTTAGTCTTACATGTGCCAGGAAGCGAATGATTCCATCGGTTGTACCGTGAGAACTGCTTGTCCCGCGCTTGCCTAGAGTTTCCTACCTGCCAAGCCGCACAAATCGCCCCACAAACCACATCTATCTATCCGTGAAGGCAGAACAATTCAAATTAAGATTCTGAATGCAACATAAGTTTTCTCGTTTCAATCTGAAGGCACCCCCGCGCGCTCATTTAGAGCTGAAATGCCGATCATCACCGTAAAAACGAATGTGATCCGTCGGTGGTCAAAAGCTGTTCTCGTCTCTTCCTCTCTCCCTCTCACCAATGGCCACCCCCAGGCAAAGCGTCGGTAGCACCAGCGAAGTTAGATGCATCTTGGCCTTGAGGTTGAAGATGGACCGTTCTTTTTATCAGGGGACAGAAACCACGGGCATCGCACATGTCGCATACAAGGCACGCGACGCAGGAGGTTGTGGGGAGTTGTTACTCTTTGTTCACTGGGAGGTCACTTCAACTTCTTCCGACACTCGTAATGACCTATAGGTCGACCTCAGAAGAACACTGTTCTTCCACCCTTGGGCGGAACCCATGTACGGAGCGCTAGCTAGCGGGGAAGAACATACATAGGGGCGTTGCGAAGTTTCATGACTCATACTGGTACTCGAGTGGTCAGAGTGAAGACGGGATGGGGTGTGATGAAGTGTTGGCTTGCGCGTGTGTAGAGGTGTGTGAGAGAGGTTGCTAAACGTTCCTTCGCACAAGCAAGCACGGACCGTTCGGGTCGTCGGGATGATTATTTTCGCGTTTATTTTCTGACTCGAGCAGGTAGTCTTCGGAACATTCCAATGTCTCACAACACTGGCAGTTTGGCTAAACAGCCATGGTGCACCCAAGATGGACACTTCATGCACTGCCCATGGGCAGCCCATGACGTGCCAACCGTAGGCACTCAACGTAGAACTCACCAGCGGCACAACAACCTAAAACTCAGACATTGGCACATCAACCTACTCTGGAAGTTAGTCACCCAGCGTCAACGTAGCACTTATCGTGTAAGCTGGGGGCTAGGGTTATGGTTAGCGTTAGGTTTATTGTTTGCCGTTATAATGCCCGTCCCCGAGCAGATAGTGTATTGTTCAGGAGTACATCTCCCCTTCTTCCCCTCGATGCCTCGGGAAGGTTTTGCGTAGGCATGACCCATAGCGAGGGGGGGGTCTTCCTAGCGAGCAGGGCTAGACTCGCCCTCAAGGGACCGATACCTCCTTGCTGCGGCGCACCCGCCGCGAGTCGTGCGTAGTGGTGGAGTTGGGTCGGCACTGGTGCGTCAAGTACAAAGGTGCGGATGCGCGGGACTCCATGGCCGTCGGTGTAGGCAGCAATGCCCATCTCATCTTTGTGTGCGCGGAGTCAAGACGCCATCAGAAAGGTGAACGGGCACTATGTACATGGCCCTAGGTTTGCTGGAGGGAGCTGTACTGTCTCAGTAACCTGGCGTTGCCATCAAAGGAGGAGGGGACAGGTGGTGACGAGCTGATTGAGCTGGTTGACCCTTCGGCGCGAGAATTTTCAGACCAAGAACCGAAAGTGCAACGAGGGAGAAAGCGAGAAACCGACTGGGAAGGACAGCAACGAGAGCGTGTACGGAACGGAGCGGGTCGAGTTTGGTCGTGCTAGGGCCACAGCGGTACCGGAGAAGCGGCACCGGAGCATGCGGACGGCATCAACCGTGGCGCACGGACCAACATCTCTTGTGTTGTCGATTATTTTCCGTTTTTTTCCTAAATATTGGGTTAGGTGGGTGTGATGACGTCACTGGTTTTGTAGAGAGATGCGACGGAGATGGCGCGGATTACCCGAGTGCCTTAATGGTGTAAAGTCGTGGTTCCGATACAATAGGGTACCGAGTAAGAGGGGGTTCCGTTATAAGAGGGTCAAAATCGGTTGGCATGGGCGCGACCAGCTATAAGAGGGTTACCCTCTTTTGAAGAGATCGGCTCCTTTATAGCCGGCTTACCCCACTGAGGACGTGGGACTGTCACCTTCGGGTGGCTCCCTCGGCTCCTCACAGCTGCTGCCCACACAACCATACCAGCAGCTTGCAGCAGCAGCATACACGCATACGCACAACAACACCAGAGCAGCATATACACGATGAAATGCGCGGCTGGAGAAGTTTGTCTTACCCCAGACGTCACGACTGATGAGCCTTCCGATGGGCATGTGTGTCACGGAGGTTGTGGGGGCCGGCTTCACGAAGGATGTGGCAATGTGGAGAACGCGGAGAGAGTTGACGAGGGGTCATGCGCCACCAAGATACCGGCTGCCGGCAGTTCATGAAGCGCCGGTAAGCGCAAAGCGACCGGCTTCACTTTCCCTCAGGGGAGGTCGGCCACCTCCAAGAAGGCAGCGCGTGGCGGAGTAAGCAAGCGCAGGCAGCTTACCCTTGGTGAGAAGATCCCGAGATTCCGGCATTCAAGACCAGGAGTTGTGCGAGGTACTGGCAAACCTCGACATCGTCCCGGGCCAGCCTGCCCACATGGCCGTCGTCAATGCGACCCTGGCCTGGGCAGGGCTGGAGGAGCAAACGGAGGTTCAGCAAGCTTTGCACCAAGGCGCGCAGGACGTGCTGTTAGAGAAAGTCGACAGCATCTTCGTGGAAGAGGCCAACCCTTCTGACGACGGGCTAGAGCTATTCGAGAATGACGACGGCGACGATGACACGGGGCGGGCGCACGGGGGGGAGGGACCGCCACCGTATGCTGAGCTGTAGCTCTTGGCAACGTAGAAGAAGCTGGCAGCTTTCCAGCTTTTTGCGCAAGGCAAAAATGTCGTTCCTTTCGGCATACATACGTTTCTAAACCAGCATGGCAGGCAGACACCAGGGACTTCTCGTAGATGTAGGCAACGCATGCTTATACAGGCCCGACTCTGCGGTAAGGTAGCAGTAAAACTCTTGTCCTTTGTTGCTGTGCTGCAGTTGTAGCCCGTCTTCAATGAAGTTTCTCGTCATGGTCTGGAAGGTGGTCGAGGCTTTGCAACATGTTGGTTGCGCGATTTATTTCTCGGTTGTCTCGACTGTGTATGCGTTTGATGGCATGTGCGTGAAATTCGCTTAGTATTATAAGAGTGGCTAAGTTGCTGAAACGGCATCTTTTCCTTTGGTGGAATATCTTATTACTCCGTGAATCGAACTAAACTCCCAGAGTAAAGCGCTGCCTAAACGACCACAATCGCCTAGTTTGCTTCTGGGCACGCCGATCCGGTCTACCACTCCACCACACGTGCTACTACAGTCCACCACACACGCATACATGTAATACACGGCACCCTTGACAGGGCCCCCGGAGGGCGGCGCCCGCGCAGCGCCAATCCGGGAGGCACCCGCGGAGCGAACTCATCAGATTTCGGGCAGTTACACAGCCCTTACAACTGTCTCAGGAATTGAAAGCATAAAAAAATACAATAAGTCATACGCAGCTGTCATCCGTACGCAAGGAAGTAAGCACAAGATGCCGAACACCCTTAGCAGGATGCAGCGCACCCTTCATGCGACTCGCCGAATATCTCACGGCGCTTCGCGCTTGGTGATGTGAGAGCCTGGTCGGGTGAGACCCCGGCGGCGTGCTCCGTCCTCGCTTCGTAGGATGCGAGGTCAATGGTCTAACGACTACGGCATGCACGACTTTGTGCACCCCCCCGTGCCGCGGCTCACTTGCCGCAGTCTAGTGTATAGGAACTAGTGTGTCCATAGTATAGCCAATATTATACGTATTATACTTGTACAGGCTTTCGTGCCGCATTCTAAAACTCATAAATACTCGGCATAGTGTAGGCTCTAGCATGGGCACATACTATATCCTCCGCCCACCGTGACCAAGATTGACGCGTAGCCTGGGGGCGTTTCATTATTTCCACCAGCTCTGCGTGAAATCCCGGCGGCGTGCGTGTCCGCGCGCTGAAAATAGCGCGCGAAATCATGTCGAAGCCCCGAGGATTTGGTCAAAACGTCCCCCCGGCGACATATCACGCTTCCTCCCCCACCCGCGAACCTAGATTGACACGCAATCTCGGGGTTTCAATAATTTCCATATGGAGGACCCCTGGCATGTGAGGTATTATCCAGGCAGTAGGTGTTATCAACCAACGTAGAAGGGATTCTACAGCGCAAAAGGGCAGTTGAGGTCGTACGAAGTACGAAGTATATATTTCAAGGCAGTACAGTAATTGTCTCCTTTCGGCGAAAAAAAACTTAACATGCGGCGCAACAGTGGCATGAGGGTGTGTTTGGTTCATCGTGCGTTTGTGTCTACAACAACGTTGAAGACATTGCAGCGTATAGAAGTAGCGTTCGCGGTGTGCTTTACGTGTTTCCATGCAGAACTCGTCTCTCTCCAGCGAGAAAATAATTTCAATGCTTTTTTGCCAGCATCCTTATCCCCTTTTCTCGCAAAAGACAAAGATGCGGCCCTTTTCTTTTTTTTTTTGCCTTCCGACAATTAATTGCAGATGTACCTCAGAACGTCTCATACTCTACATGAATATCAAACCAATACGGACTACAACAACATGTGTAGGACTTATTTCTACTGTCACTTACATCGTAAAAATATCTCTTCAACTTGAAATAAAACAAATGACAATCCTCATGGTATCTTTTTCTTTCGTTTTCTTCTGGCCCCGGGAGATTCTGTGCTCAGACCAGTGTTGGATATTGGGCATCGGATATCGATTCAAAACTGACATATATATCGGCGATACTCAGTATCGGTGTTATTGCCGGTTTGCAAGCCGATATTTGCAGGGTAGTCTTCGGGAAAACTCCCGAGTTTTTCTCCCGTCGTGTACGTCTGTCCCGGTACTCCGCGGGAATACCGTATTATTTCGCAATACCGTGAATCGCCAAAAGTGGTACCGTCAAAAGAACGAAGTACCGTCAACCGCCAATGAAGCACCGTCATTTTGCAAAACCGCCGAAAATGTACCGTCAAATAACAGTGTACCGTCAACCGCCAAAAGTGGTACCGTCACATTGCGGTACCGTCAAAAAAGTAACGTCATCCTGCGGTACCGTCAAAAAAATACCGTAAAAAAAACAAGTGCCGTCAACCGCCGAAGAAGGTACCGATATACTGCGATACCGCCGAAAAGTATCGAGAGGATTCCGGCAGCATCATTTGCTGGTCATTTTTCTATTTCTTGACGTGTCGAGAAAGGAACTGCAGTTCAACTCCGGCATCCTGTATTTTTTTTTCTTAGTATCACACAACAAATCCATCTCTATCTATCTATAGAAAGAAGTCTAAGATAGATTAGCAATGAATCCATAGCGTGAGCGAAAGGCTACCTGTATGTCTACGGTTTCCCAGACAGCATACAACGATATCTCCCCTGTGGTTAACAGGCTCAACAAGGCAGTTTGGTAGCCATCTTGTGTATCTATCTGTGTATGTTATGTTAGGAAGTTGTAGACGGAAGATTTAGGGCAACTCGGGTTGTCGGGTGTTCTATTATGGCACACTATTGTATTTAAATTTATCTTTATTTTTCTGCTTTTTTTTGTTTGACTTCGTTTGGTTCTATCGAGCTGGTTTGTTGCTTTTCGGCAAAACCTGTTTTCTGCTTTGTGGCCTTTGGCGTTGATGGTCGCAAGACCGCGGCCTGCAGCCACACACACACGCACACACGCGGTCCCAGAGTGTGTGCGGTCCAGCAAAACCAGAAAGATGGCAGCTGTACAGGGGAATTCCGGCATCGAGGGTGCTGATGCTGCTGGCGATTCGTTGGGTGGGAATGCAAGTGAACCGGTGGCTAAGAGCGTGCAAGTATCGCAAAGCCCAGCGGAGACTCAAGCCTCGGCGACGCTGGCAACGGCAAAACTGTGCAAGTCACACTTTTCTGCTATTTTTGTTTTTTTTTTCTTCGAGAGTACAAGAGTACGCCTTGTCTTGGCACGTTGTTCCTGGTATTCGATCGCATCGATCTGTCCGTCTGTTTTTTTTTCGTGTTGCATGTCTCCGCGTGGCTGCTCAGTTTTTCAGTTTCTCAATTTGATCTGATCATATCTCGATGGCGTGCTCTTTGAAGGAAATACCCTCATCCGCCAAAAGCACCGTCATTACCGTCATTTGCGAAACCGTCGAACTGGTACCGTCAAATGACGGAGTACCGTCAACCACCAAAAGTGGTACCGTCACATTGCGGTACCGTCAAAAAAGTAACGTCATACTGCGGTACCGTCAAGAAAGTACCGTATAAAAAACGAAGTACCGCCAACCGTAAAAAAGTACTGCCATTTTGCAAAATCGCCGAAAAAGTGCAAATATGGCGGTACCGTCAACCGCCAAAAGTGGCACCGTCAAAAGACGAAGCACCGTCAAACCGCCGAACAACTACCGTCATTTTGCAAACCGTCTCGTTTTGTGTTCGTCAAAAAAACTGGTACCGAGGACTACCCTGGATATTCGATACCCCCCGATACTGCTAGGCCAATCGGGGGCCCCGACACACAAAAACAGGGGGGGGGCGGTCATAATTCGTGGAGAAAACAGGATCAGTAGTTTTTTTTCGGCCAGCATTTTTTTATCGCCTAGCGAAAAGTCCAAGTTGCGGCAAGACACGGCCCATTCTTGTGTTTTTTCTGTCGCCGAGAGTTTCTGTGCTGAGACGCTGAGACACGCTGAGAGGATATTTCCAAAAACAATTGCGGGGCCCCAGGGCCATTTGGAAAAATGTATGCAATATACTTCTATGTACTACTTCGCACGAGGGACTAGGAATCGGGACGATACATTTCTGCCAGTTTGCCCATAAGAACGAGATATTGTACGGCTGATATCGACCAGTTCGGCGTGGTGGTTCCTCCGAGACATTTTTTTTTGCCGAATATTTATTTGTCACTAAATTCATGGGGCATAGAGCACTGCAATAATAAGTGTGCAGCGCAGTATGAAGCAGTGGAAAATTTGCAAGCAGGATTTGCCCGTGTAGCGAACAGACAACGATCACCTCGAACACCGACAACTTGCTTGATGCTCCACAGTTTTGGGAGTGGGCCAACCATCAGAAGCAGCAAGGGCGGAGTCTTGCCGGGTATTAATATTGTCACTAAGTTCATTGGGGATAGAGCACTGCAATAATTAAGTGTGCAGCGCAGTCTGAAGCAGAGGGAAAACTTCAAGCAGGATTTGCCCGTGTAGCGAACAGAAAACGATCACCTCGAACACCAACAACTTGCTTGATGCTCCACCTCTCTGCGAGGGACGCCAACCATCACAAACAGCAAGGGCTGAGTCTATACGAACTGCCACCAGTGCTACCCTGCTGGCGCTGGCGCCGCCGGCGTTCCTACAGTACCCACGCGCGGACAGAAATGCGAACCATACTATCTAGACGGTGGATTCATTCCTGGAAGAGCCTCCTACATAATAACCGGTCGCCCCGGTGGTCTAGTGGTATCCTCGTAATCCGCTAGTAGTCGCAGAGGTCATGAGTTCGAATCCCCATGGGGTGAAAAATTTACGAAATTTGCGGGTGAAAGCGAAATATAGCTAAAAAGCTCTCGTGAGTACCAAACTTCGACGTTAGCACCGTTGACGAGGGAAAGAAAGGGACGGCTGGAGGACTGGATCCTTCTCGCGATAAAAATAAAATTCAGCACGCACCGCAGAAGGAAAGTGGGCCATGAAAAGAAATAAAAGGAAGAAAAGAGCCCTGGTGTTTATCCCCTCCAGTGTGACCCTGCATGGTTGTAGTTGGACGAAAAAATACTCTGAAAGGGCAGTACTCTACATACGCTGAAAGAGTGTAGTACACGTCTCACCACGAAAAATGGGGGGACTGTCACCATATTAAATAGGACGAAAACACACACACAGCATACAAAATGCATACATGCTCTCCGCCCCTTTGCCGTTCCTGATTGATGCATTTCTTGTACTGCTGTGGTCTACTGTAGACCCCCAAACGCAGCGGCCCAGCTGACTCATGTCCGGGCGTTACACCATGTGGTAGCTACAGCGTGTTGGCTGTGCAACCCCGTTTCGTGTCGGTTTTTGGCTTTTTGGTACAGAAAGAATTCTGACGTTGGAGGTGCGGAGACACATCATCAATCGTCTCTCCGTGCAAGAACAACGAGGAGGATCCTTGCCCTTCTTTGCAATGTTGGGTGTTTCATAAGAAGAGTGACGAATGAATGGTGTACAATTGTTGTTGTTGTTGTCTTCACATTAAACCGTATGTCAGTTGCTAAATGCCAAAATCTAGCAAAAGACCCAGCCCGAGGTCACGAAAGTGCTAGAGCCATCTGAGGATCTAAAGAACACGCACATATGTAACGAGAACAAGGTATCCAAGAGCCCGAAGAGGTACACCTAAAAATCCCTGCAGCACCGTATGCGTGCCCAAAAACTGAACTGCACGTCCGTCCCACCGTTCGACTACAGTAGCATCACCCCCTCCCTGTCCCACTCTATACCAAAACGGAAGATTGCCGACTACAGCATACTGCTGTCTGAAGTGCTGTCTGTACAAAAGCAACCAGGACAAAAAAGAGGTCACATTTTCACGGCTGCTGCGATCATGGATGGTGCATATAGTCTATATAACGAATACAGGCGATTCGCCACCACAAAACAAGACTTCCCTACCTTCCCTCAACATCTTGCTGCGACTGCACAGCAGTAGTCCATAGCGTTCCGTAAGGAAGCGGGTCTCCGCACAGGGGTGTTGGTTAGCGAGTTTTCTTACTCCGGAACTAGGAGGGTGCGCCGACCAAACAACACGTCTAAGGACAGACCCCGACGAGATACTTCCAAAACCGTCCTTTTAGGCAGTGTTGCCTTCCTAGTGGTCGAGTGGTTAAGCTTTGAAAAACGCTAGCACCCCTGTGCGGAGACCCGCACCCTTACGGTAGTCTATCGGCGTCGTTGAATGTTCGCCGTACACACTTACATGCAAGCTTGCGTCCATCGTTCCCCGAGGTCAGCATAGGCCACGATACTACTGCGGACTGCCGCCGTTTTCGTTGATATGCACACACTACTACCACACACCACCACTCTTCGTAGGCTGCAACATCAAATCCCTTACATTATGTACCTACTACACACCTTGGGAGAAGAAGAGTTTTCCTGTTGTTTCGTCCGGCTGTGTTGTTGGTGGCTGTGGGGACGGAGAGGGTGTGAGAGGACACGGCTGTACACAACCGGCCCGTGGGTGGAAATCAAGCGGGCAGGTGAAAAATGCCTGCTGGGCGAGAAGAGGAAAACAGAACGAGTATGTGCGTACCCGATGCGAACGATGATCTGGGGACCACAGCTACCTGCTTGTTTGCGCCAAACGGCGGTTCAGCAGCAGTGGGTGGCCGGATTATGTGGTGGCATGTCACTACAATATTCCGGGCAGTGCCACTCTACAACAATGTTCGACATCGGTTTCATGTACATGTTTAGATTGCGACAAGAGATCTCGACAACACCGTACCTGACGTTGCCACTACATCGGGCCGCCTAACACAGTAGTACTCAGTCTGAAATGAGAAGGATCCTGCTTGTGGCTGGTCTGTCGAAGGCGGACAATCAAAATAATGGTTTTTGACGACGGACAAAAAAAAAAAGGAACACAGCGAACAGAGCGGAAATAAATAGCAGTGCTGGTCTGAACTATTTGGAATACTTCTTCTCCGTAATTGTCTCTCCCACGGAATGAGAAGCGTAGCCTCTCAGTTAGAGTTAGTTTGTAGGCCTTCCATACACGTGATGAAGGCAGATGAAGGTCAAGCTCTCAAGGATCCCCTGGTTCCAAACTATTAACTACAACAGCAGTTCAGTCTAACGCTTTAGATCTTTCGAAGAATGAAAACATAGGACTGCTGCTGACCTATGCGAAATAAATGATTGGGGGGGCTGGTGTTGGGCGGGTGGACTGCCCCGTGGTGCCGTGGTGGTCAAGCCAAATTCTTCATAGATGGCTCTGAAAAAGGCTTGTGCCCGCGTGGTCTGTGCCAATGAATATTGGGGGCTGGTGGTGGGCAGGGGAGGGGGACTGTCGTGGTGCGTGATGGTCCAGCCAAATTCTTCATTGTTGTTCGGGTGGATGTCGATGGTGACAAACAAAACTCTGTTGATGAGTCCCAAGCGTGGTGCTGCTGGACCAGCACGGCCAACCAAGCACGCCGGCTGAACCGGTTGACAGGAATAAAGAGATGGTTGAAGTCGTTGACTATGTCGTCCTCGTAGACAAGCAATGCAATGCACCATTCGCACCATAGAATCAACGTACGCCTGCACGCAAACACCAGTTCGCACCAAATTCGCCGCCGAAAGGACGAAAGGACGCATCGATCTCGGAACACGGAGAACTATTCCAACTTGCCAAAGATACGTCTGAAGATACCCCTGAATAAGATCCCACGTTCGTGGCATGGTTACAGAACGGGCCCGGAGATGAGAAACGTCAAGTTCGGGTCGAGCCTCGATTTCTTATTTTCGCCCGAAGGACCAGCCGAAGACGGTCAATTCTTAAGACGGGCTTTGGGCTGTCGAACAATCCCCGGCCTGCCCCCCCCGTCCCTGGGGTAGGCCGAGGTTCCGCAATTGGATCTAGACCTCGAAAGACCACCCAGCAAAGAAAGACGGATATACGGTCCCCAGCACTGTTTAGAGGGGGATATTGAGTTTGGCGGTTGGGAGTTACTGCTGTCGTGAGATCGGGGTAGCTCCTGAGCCGCCAGCTTTGGTAGCTGCAAAATGAGACTGGATCCTAACGCGCCGGCTTGGACACCGGGGCTATGCAGCAGCAGAGAGTACGGTGAGGGTAGCGGAGTGGCCGCACGCCGTGGGGGTATGCCCCAGAGAGAGGAAAGGAGAGAGTCCAGAGATGGAGGGCCACACCGCTCCGAGACAAGAAGACAACTCTATGGGAAACAAGGCAAGAACCGGGGTATCACGTTAGCCCGAGTGTTTGCAAGAAAATAGAAATACAACAAGAAAGGGTCGTTGATTTCTTTTGAATTGCGGACCCCTCGGGGCCATTTTATTTGAGTGCACCTTTTTAGGGCAAGTTAGCCTGCGACCACGGGAATCGACCGCGTCGAGTGTTGGAACAGTACGGACATACGAAGGTACTGGGTAGAGAGAGATCGGAAAGGTTTTTAATGTGAAGACAACAACAACAACAACAACAACAACAACAACAGCAATCCTGCTGCTTTCATTTTTTCTTTTTTTCCGGCGAGGAAACCGTCGACACATCAAGCCTCTTCATGCAGCATTAGTCAATAGACCGACAGCTCGGTGGTGACGAACATTAATTGGGGTTGTCGCCCTCCTGAACATCCTGACTCCCGTTATTTGTGGCAGCACAGCAGTACAGCAGCAGTGAGTAGCGCAGCCCGCGGCGGCGCGGGGGCCCGGGGGGCGACGCGAAAATATCCACTCTCCCCCCCTGCTGTACCAAAACGTTTCATGCTGAGCTAAATAGCAAATCTAGGTGGTGGTGGGAGCTGCAGCAGCAATGGGATGTTTCTTGTTGGACACACTTCCCCAGCTCTCCGTTGTTTCTTGTGTATCGGGATATCGCACGATCACGTTTCTTGTTCGAACGTTCTTATGTCGCGGCCGAGATCGAGCTGAGTTTCTCATCCCTCTTTTCTTACTTTTCGCAAACCTTCGAGCTTTTTTGCTAACATAGATAGTCTAGTCTAGTCTTGAGCAACGTTTTCCCAGCTGGTCGACCCACCACGTCATTTGCCATTCGACACTTGTGAAATTTAAGCCTTGCAAGCAATTGTCTTTCACATGTGAAATGTCAAATTATTTTTCGTTGCTGGATGTTCGTTACGTGCAACTACCAAGCAGTTCACGGCGTTGTCTCAAGGTACTACTGTACAGTTTTTTTACACTATCGGGGCAAGACGCGCACCGGAGTGATGTTTTTCCTGTACACACACACGTCGTTCGTCGTACGGTAGATCACATGTTGCCTACAGCGCCGAGGCGGACTGAAGTGACATGTTCCGTACACCTTTCGTCATCTGTGTGGTTATCGGTTCGTCGAAGGGGAATGCCAAAATTCCCTAATTAATTGCTCTCGTGCAAGCTGTGGTGGCGACTGCGCTATGTACGATTAATGCTCGGATGAGATATGTTGGTGACATGTTCCAAATTTCTTAACTACAAAACACAAAGCGTTCGTCGAATGATGGCAGTCGCCGTACGTTACGGCCCAAGTCATTTAACTCATGTTTTTCATCAGTACTTCACAATTTCATACAATCTGAGGTATTTATGTCATTCTTGTATCTTTCAATCCGGATTCAGGCCCCGAGATTGAAGATAGGGGGGTGATGTGAATGCCACCTCAGACTGTCGTAGATTGTGACGTCAGATGACCTGTCGGAGAACTACCTTCGGGGTGTTACCACAGATAGAGTCAGGGCAGGTTGGATGCTGAACCTTTCTTCAACCCAAGGTTAATCCCCACCTGCCACACACACTCAACTCAACGTTCCGTACATCAGCCTCTCCACCAGAGGTTGATCCGGTGTGTATCCACACCACCCATCCCTAAGGGAACTTGCTCACACGCGAGCCTGGAGACAACAGTCTCATATCTAGTCTATTTTATATAATAGAGTAGTCTAAATAGTTTTTCTTATTGCCAGGCCCGTTCTGTACTCTTCACTTACTTCTAGCTTCTCAAAACATATGATGAGTACTACCGCAGTTGCCTTCGCAAGGATGACACAGTCCTCGTCACGAACAAACTTTTCGAAATACCAGGCCTGGAGAATCAGGCACAGCGTCGCGCAAACTATTTTCCAGCAGTACGGAAAGGTTTTTGTGACAAGCGGCGCCCAACGACATGCCACATGTGAGCGATTTGAGGTATCGTTCAGGGTGCCGATCACTTGATTAGCGTTTTGGATTCGGTGAGGCCACCTTCGGCGACAGAGGGGCCTCCCTCGGGACCCCCTTCGGCTGGCCGCAGGACGCATGTTTTTGAATGGTCGCAGAGGCCAATCGATACGGGCGAGCCTACAACGTTCGACACGAGGCAGCGAGACAAGACGTATCGGTGGTAGGAATGCAGGAGACACGGAGGGCAGGTCGAACGGAATTTGCAGCAGCGGGTTTTGGGGTGTTCTGCTGTGGCACGGAGACTGGTGGAGTCCATGGTGTGGGGATAGCCGCCAAAGAGTCACTGTGCAAGACATCCACGTTCACTACGGAGTTTATCGACGAACGCCTTATGGCCATGAGGTTTCTGTTGGCAGGCCACCGTGGAGCAGTCAACTTCGTAGCCGCGTATGCTCCAACCGAATCTTCAACCGCCGACAGCAAGCGCGTGTTCTGGGGGAAACTTGACAGTCTCGTGCGGGGGATCCCTTCCAAAGAATGTGTGTATGTCCTACTGGACGCCAACGCGCGGACGGGAGATAGGTTGGACGGAAGGGACGGAAGGGTAACAAGAATGTACGGGCGTGATGAGCTCAACGACAATGGCATGCTACTTTTGAACTTCGCAACGGAAAACAGGCTATCTCTCACGAACACGTTCTTTGAGACACGCAAGGGCGGAATATGGCACACANCAAGAATGTACGGGCGTGATGAGCTCAACGACAATGGCATGCTACTTTTGAACTTCGCAACGGAAAACAGGCTATCTCTCACGAACACGTTCTTTGAGACACGCAAGGGCGGAATATGGCACACAGACAACGGTGTGTCGGGAAACGATTGCAAGCGCCTTGACTACATCCTGACAAGGCAGGCACATCACGGCCGAGTATCTAACGTGATCGTCATCCCCCAGCCGGTTCGCCCAGTCAAAGCAGACTCAGACCACAATATGGTAGTAGCCACCGTCAACCTCGGTGGCAGGCTTGCCCACAACCGTGCAGTCCGGACTAAACCGAAACAGAAGCAACTCAACCGACTGGAAATGCGGTTCGAAGCAGGACGGTGTGCGGTGACTGATCGGTTCCTCCTCAACCTCGACACACGACTGGACGAGCGAACGACCACCGCCGCGGAATTGGCAACCGACTTTACCAATGCTCTCCTCGACGCAGCGCGGACGACCCTGGGGGAGGAACCGCGGAGACGCCGCACGCAGGAGTGGTGTGAGACCCCAGAGAAGCGAGCAGCGCTGGACCAGGCCCTTACCAAATGTCGGGAAGCGCGCCGGGCGATAAGGGACAACAGGAGCTCAGCGGCGTGGAGGGTTCTCAAACCAGCGTGTAAGGGAGTGGCTACAGCAGTCGAAACGGGCATTTATGCCCACCTGGACGGATATGTGACTGAGCTCGAAGAAATCTACAAAGATCGCGACATGCGAGGACTGTACCAACACCTCAAGAGATCAGTGGGCCTCAGCGGGAGACAAGCGGGGGGACAGCAGTTCGTCGCGGATGAGAACGGCGTGTTGCTCCGGAACAGGGACGACATCCTCCAGCGGTGAGCGAGATTCTTCAGCACCCTTCTCAACGCCAAATCCCCCACCCTGAACCCACACATAATCGAACGAGTGACGCGGCGGAAAGCGACACGTGACACTCAACGGTTGGGAGATGTGCCAGAACTCGAGGAGGTGGCACGGGCAACGAAAGGCCTCAAGAACTGGAAGGCACCCGGCCATGACTCCCTCCCTGCCGAGTTGCTCAAGATCGATGACGACGAACCCTTCGTCCTGGGACACCTCCATACCATCCTCGTCAAGGTGTGGAACGGAGGAGATATTCCGCGAGAGTGGAAGGATGCAACCATCAAGGTGCTGTACAAGAAGGGTGACCGGTCCAACTGTAACAACTACAGGGGGATTTCGCTACTATCTCACGTAGGCAAGGTCCCAAACAAGATCATCACCAACCGTCTAAGCGCCTTCTGCGAAGCCAACAACATCCTCCCGGAGGAACAGTGCGGATTTCGACCCGGGCGATCCACCGTCGACATGCTGTTCGTCGTGCGCCGCCTCCAGGAGCTGGGGCGGAGAAAGAAAATACCGCTCTACATGTGCTTCGTCGACTTGAA